>VDFB02319392.1:0-17856 GCA_007258455.2 Sequoia sempervirens
TTGGTGTATTAATTAATGTAACTTTTTGTGTTTCAAATTGAGATCAGGATTTAGAGGGTGTTAAGCATGTTGAGCATGAGTCTATAATAGAAGTTCAGGAACATGATGTGGAACCATCAGGTAAAGAGAACCACTCTAATGTTCTTTTAATTAATGAAATACTTGTAACAATAATAATAAAACATATTAGTTTAACATTTCTTTCTTATTGCAGCAAATCCCCCCTTGCAGCGGCATCCACGTCATGAGTAGACGACTAGGCGTACATTAAGATCATGAGCAGAGGGTACAACAACTAAAAGGGGGACATATATTGATTTAGAAAATGATACTCCACTTCAGCTTTATGTAGCTTTCAAAAAGAAACAAAAAAAAAGTGATTGTAATCATATCATGACAACGATATTTTTGATAATATGTAAAAACTAAAAGAATGATTATTATATGTTAATGAATGAATGTGAATATGTTAATTAATGAATGTTATATGTTAATGAATGAATGTTATATGTTATTAATGGATAAATGAATGAATGTTATATGTTATTAATGGATGAATGAATGAATCTTATATATTATTAATGGATGAATCAATGATTAATGTTATATGATTGGGTATGCGGAATTGAGAGTGATGTGAGGGGGGGGGGGCGGGGGAGGGCCAAATGAGCTTCCACCATCACGTGGTTGGCCTTGTTAAGTAGAGAATATTAAATTATACTCAAAACAAAGAGAAGCTCAATAAGGTAATGCACTTTTCAATATAAGAAATGCATCGTTTGAAGCATCAAACCAATATGCAGTCTGTATGTATGATTAGTCGTCAGTCTCCGCAATGGTACATTTCCACAAATATATAATTTTTTTTTTTTAAAATTTTGCTTCTTCGTCGCAATTTTGACGATAACCACCGACGAATCAACAGAAAGGCTCGACGAAGTTGCTATAGTTGCGATGACGATTTCATCATAACTCCCTACCTATTTCGTCGCCCTTCCAATGATATTTCGGCGTTGCTACCCTACTCCCTGCCAATTTCGTCACACTTTCGATGAACTTTTAGTGTTCTTCCGATGCTACTCCTTGCTAATTTCGTCTCAAAGTCGAGGAGCTTTTCGGGTTGTTTCGACGCTGCTTCTTGCTAATTTCATCGCATTTTCGACAAACTTTTGGTGCGCAACGAACGCGACTACTTGCCTATTTTGTCACACATTCGATGAACGTTTGGTGTTCTTTTGACGCTACTACTTTAGTATTTCGTTGCACATTCGATGAACTTTTGGTGTTCTTTCGACGCTATTACTTTAGTATTTCATCGCACATTCGACGAACTTTTGGTGTTCTTTCGACGCTACTACTTTAGTATTTCGTCGCTATTTCGACGAATGTTCCATGTTGTTTCCACGCTACTGCTTGCCCATTTCGTCGAACCGACAATGAACTTCTGGTGTAATTCGTCGGTGGATAAACAAAGGTTTCATCGATATTCTAACAAAATCCTGAGGTATTTCATGATGCTGCCAACCGATGATTCTTCACCGTTATTTCGATGTTTAATTTGTCATCGGCCTTGCGACAAAAAAATAGCGATGGAAGGATTTTCACCATTGCGTCGCTCTTCCGACAGAGATTTGTCGAACGACCGACGAACGCCCATCAAAAAATGGTGTTAAATCTAGTAGTGATATTGAAAGAAGTCAGCAACACATTCTTATCCATAATCCTAAAGAAGGATAAGTCAATTTCCTTGGATGAGTTTCATCCAATTTCCTTATGCAACACATTGTACAACATCCTAACCAAGACCATTGCCAATCATCTGAAGGGCATCTTGCCATCATTGATTACTAAGGAACAGACTAGCTTCATGCTTGAGAGGTTGATCTATGAAGGGGTAATAATAGCACAAGAGGTAATTAATTCACTTCAATGCAATAGGAAGTTGGGAATGTTTATCAAACTTGATATAAAAAAGGCTTATGATATGGTAGATTGGTGTTTCCTATTCAAAGTATTGGAAGCTTTCAGGTTCAATCAGCGTTGGGTCTCTTGGATTTTTAATTGCATAGAAAGTCCATGCTACTCAATATTAGTGAATGGTGAGCCAATTGGTTTTTTTGCATCCTCTAGGGGCATGAGACAAGGAGATCCGTTGTCCCCCTTTCTCTATATCTTAATGGTTGATGTCCTGGGAAGAGTTGTCACCAATATGATAAAATAGGGCAGAATTGAGGGTTTGTAGGTGACCAATGGTCTACCCACCCTCTCTCATCAGAAATTTGCTAATGACACCTTGCTCTTTGGGGTTCCAAGTGTGGAGATGGCGACTGCATCCAAAAAGATTATGAAATAATATGAAATAACATCGGGACAGTGGGTGAGTGAAGTGAAATCAAAGATTTTCTTTCTAAATACCCCTCCTCGACTTGAGTTGTTGGTGGCCAAAATTATAAACTTTGGGATAGGATAGTTTCCAATGTCTTACCTAGGACTCTTGCTAGCCAAAGGGATTAGCAATAGTAGATTATGGGATCCACTAGTGGAAAGAGTGGATAGTTGCTTGGCTTCTTGGGGTGGGAAGTGGCTCTTGTTGGCTGGTAGGACTGTGATGCTTAAGGCAGTGATATTTTCCTTACCAATATACATGTTGTCATGCCTTACACTCCCAAATAGAATGACCACCATCATCAACTAGAGCATGTGCATATTTTTTGGTAGGGTGCCTCTGACCAAAAGAAGTATCATCTCATTGTGTGGGACTTGGTGTGCAAAGTGAAAAAAAAAGGTGGGATGGGGGTGTGCAACATCCTTAGGAAAAATTAAGCTCTTGGGACGAAATTGGTCCGGGGCATGTATTCAAGTAGTAATGAAAAATAGTCAAGAATCCTCCAACACAAATACCTGAATGACACCAACATGAATAGCATCTTGCTGACAAAGCATTTACCATAGGGATCCCAAATCTAGAATTTCATGAAAGCCCACTGCCCCCTCATTTTGAAGCAAGTAATGTGGGATATCCATGATGGTAGTTTGACATGTTTTTGGGAGGACTCATGGGGGGGCTATCTAATCCTGGATAGCATGTTGGTGTTGGAGAAAATGAAGAACACCTTTCAACAAGCATGGGGTTAGAAGGTTCGATATTACTTGATTGAGAAGTGGGTGAATAGGTGTTTGGTGTGGGTGTGGAAGGACCTAGGTGGTTTGCCTCTACCCCAAGCTAAAATAGTCATTTTGATAAAAGCTTTGTAGAAGAGAAGGATGCTAATTAGGCTTGGGTTAGATAAATTAGTTTGGGTAGGCTCTTGAATAGGAAAATACAAAATGTGAAAAAGTTATGAGTCTCTATATGTGAGGTAGAAGGGAAGTCAATGCTTCCTCTGCATCTATGTTGGAGCAAGTTTTTCTTTCCCAATGCTGGAACCTTTTCCTAGGTGGCTCTTCAAAATAAGATTCTCATGGCTAATAGATTTTGTAAAATAGGTTTCGAGGGGCCCTCAAGATGTGTGCTTTGCAAATGAGTTGAGGAGGATGCCAATCATATCTTGGTAGGTTATCCCTTTGCATAGGCTTGCTAGAGGTGACTCTGTACAAAACTTGGGTGGCCAAGTGCCCTGCCAAACAATATTATATCACTATTTTCTTTCAGTCCAATTCTTAAGAAAGGTTCTCTCTTTGGTTTTCTTTGGTGGTTATATCCCTCATTAGTGGTGTGGGAATTTTTGAAAGAAAGGAATAGGCATTTGTTCATGGAAAGGCCTGAAACTTTCCCATGTTTATCAATTGTTTGGAGGCCACAATTGTTGAGGTGACCAATTGCAAGGTGGCGCTCTTGAATCCTGAAAAAGTCCATTTTTTTTATTAGGATGCTCAAATGAGGAAGGAGTGGTTTGGTTTGAACATACCTCAACCAAGTGTGGTTAGGTCATGTGAGAGGAAGATCAATGGGAAGGATGTGGTGTGGAATCCACCCCAATGTGGTTGACACAAATGAACTTTGATGAGGCCTCTAGAGGTAACCCTGGTACCTCAGGGGTTGGCTACATTGTAAGAAAATCACAAGGCAGGGTTCTAGTGATCAGTTCCATCCTTCTCCCTAAGGACACCAATACTATAGCAGAGCTTCATGGATTGTTGGGAAGCCTATGTATTTATGGAGAGCATGGGATTTCTAGGATTGAATTTGAAGGTGATTTTATGGTAATAGTGTAAGCTCTAAAAAAATGAGGAAACTAATGAATTGGAAGCTCCAACCAATACTTGATAAGCATTAGGGTCCTTCAAAGCTTCAATGGTTTTGAAGTGAACATACATATATGGAGGAAAACTCAGAGGTGGAAAAATTAGCCAATGAAGGGCACACAACATCAAGAGAATAGATAAATTTGAGGCCTCTTAGCTACAACCTTACTATGCTTCTCCTTGTGACAGTCTGGTAGGGTGGCAGATCTACGTGTCATTGAGACAGGTGCTCAAGACATTTTTTCTAGGCTGGCGTAGGTGGGAAAATTGGTGATGCAAGAGCATCCAAGGTATAAAGGCAATCCTATGTCACCAAAAATATTCTAATTTTGCTTTTTTGATTTTAATAAATTCTTAGGTGATAGGAAAATAATATTTCATTTGCAAAAATGTATTTTCCCTTTTTGTGTGAAAATGTGAATGTAAATCCAATGGGGAAAAGGTCTCAATAAAATAGTGAAAGAATATTGGAGAGGAATATTCCTTTTGGGTGTTGACTTTTGGAGGAGGTCAAAGAGTCTTATTTGCATGTACATGTGTCACATGTTGTCATATAGTGGGCTGCAAAAGAATATTGTGTGTTGCTTGCATGTATTTGCATGAAAAGTTGTTAATGATAGGCTGTAAGGAATCTGTAAGAGGTGTATGTTTTCATAGCATCTCAAATCTGATTGGAAAAGAGTTTAGGCACCCAAGAGAAGGTTAGCATGAATTGGACCTCATTTATTATTTCTGATTTTGAAACTTCCAAGGTTGGGCGTACTTTCCTCAAGGTGGTTTTTAGTTGATGGTTTTGGAAACCAAGAATTATTTTCTCCTTCCACTTTCTCTATTAATTCATGCCTTTTCATTTTGAGATGGGGAGATGGGCTTGAAGAAGTAAATTTTGCATACCCAGATGTTGCCAATTTATTTCTAGATAGTTGAAGATAGATTTGTTGCAGGTGTTGGATGTACGATTGAAGGGTAGCCCATGAGCTTCAATATTATGTAATCTTTTGCATATTTGAAGATAATAAAAGTTGTAGATTTTCTCTTCCAAATTTTGTTCTTGTTATGTATTTGTAGCCTTCGTGTGTTATGTTTTGTGAATTTTTGTAATTAGATTTGAAAGGGAGATCCTCCCTTTTCATTAATGGTATCAGATCTAGTTATCTTGAGCCTATATACAGAGTGCCGAAGAGAGGCAGTTTGTAGCAGGACCTATGAGTTGTGGGTGAAGATTAAAATGCCTCCAAGAGTTGCCAACCATGGTAGAGGTAGAGGCAGAGGTGGTGGAGGAAGACAACCTCCTAGAGATGAAATTAGAGCCTTCAGAAGGCAATTAGAAACTTTGTAGGAAGAGATTCTTAGGAGAGAAGTGCAGAGGGAAAGAAATGATAGTGAAGATGAAACGAAAGAGGAAGAGGAGGAGGAAGAACATGAAAAAATGGATCCTGGATAAGTTAGATTGTTGAGAGAAATATCAAACATTGGAAAGAAACCAAAAATGGAGGTTTCAACCTTTAATGGAATTTTAAACTCTAAAGAGTTGATAGACTAGATTAATGACATGGAAGAAATTTTTGAGTTCGAAGAGATTGAAGACCCTCATAGAGTGAGGTTTGCAAAAATAAAATTAAAGGGCCATGCATGAATTTGGTGGAAAGAAATCCAACTTGAAAGAGGAAGACAAGGGAAAGACAAAATTTTGAAATAGGATAGGATGGTGGCAAAAATCAAGAGAAAATTCATCCCAGTATATTATCCATTGGAGCTGCTCAGAAAGATGCAGAGCTTGAGACAAGGAATGATGAAGTTGAAAGAATACAAGGAAGAATTTCACAAGGTCCTAATTTGAACATGACATTCTAAAGAAAATAAGGAGAAGGTAGCTCGTTACATTAATGGGCTGAAACCTAGCATTCAAGAAGAGTTGGCATTGGTGAGAATGACTACCATTGAGGATGCTAATCAATTTTCATTGAAAGTTGAAGAAAGACTAAACATAAAATTTGAAAGTAAAGAAAGAGGAAGAGGTTGTGGCAAAAGAACCAGAGGAAGGAGTTATGATGGAAATCAAAAAAATCAGAAATTTGAAGATCAAGGCAGCAACAAAAATCATAAATCAAAAAATTATCACCCTCCCAGAGATCAAAATCCAAGAGGTAGAGAAGATTGGGTAGAGGATTCATAAGAGGTGGCTTTCAAGGAACCTGTTTTCGATGCAGTGAAGAGGGGCATAGAGCTTATGACTTCCCTCACAATCAAGAAAGAACCAATAGAAGACCTGAAAATCATAATATAGCAACAAACATCAATGAGGAGGATGCACACTCATCGCATTCTGAAGAAGCAGAAGGAGGTGAAGTCCTGATGACAGGAAGAGAATTTTTGAATGAAGAAGATGAACCAATTCAAAGAAAGAGATGATTCAAGACAAGATGCAAATGCGAAGGGAAAGCTTGTAATGTCATCATAGATAGTGGAAGCATGGATAACTTGGTATCCAAAGAAATGGTAAGAAAATTGAAGCTAGAGAGGAGGAAGCACTCGAAACTGTATTGAATTTCATGGGTACAAGATAATCAAAAGCTTTTGATTAGCGAGCAATGTTTGGTAAAATTTAAAATAGGAGGTTACTTTGATGAAATATTACATGTGATATAATTCCAATGGATGCATTTCATATTTTGTTAGGAAGGCCTTGGCAGTATGATAGGAAAACAATGCATGATGGTTGTGCTAACACATATACCATAGTTAAGGATGGTGTGAAGCATAAATTGAATTCTTTGAAAGAAGATTTGGTTCAAGTTTGCGGTAATGCAAGAGTATGTTTAGTTGATGCAAGAAAATTCTTAGATGGTATGAGGCATGAAAAAGTTTGTTTTGCTTTGATTCCTAAGTCTAATTGTGAAAATGTGGAAGATGTTCCAATGGAGGTTGCAGATTTATTGCAAGAGTTTCAAGAGATTGTTTTTTATAATGCACCCAAGGGGCTGCCACTTGTGAGGAAGATAAGTCATCAAATTGATCTAATACTTGGAGAAAGTTTTCCTAACAAAGAATCCCATAGAATGTCTCAAACCGAGAGTGAAGAGTTGAACAAGCAAGTTCAAGAATTGTTGCAGAAAGGCTTGATTCAGGAGAGCCTAAGCCCATGTACAATTCCTGTTATTTTGGAACCAAAGAAAGGAGAATGAAGGATGTGCATGGATTCAAGGGCTATGAATAAGATTACCATCAAATACAGATTTCCATTACCCAGAATGGATGATATCATGGATTGTTTGAGTCTAGAGTTGAATACTTCACTAAGATTGACTTGAAAAGTGGTTATCATCAAATATGAATCTGAGAAGGTGATGAGTGGAAAAAAACTTTCAAGACCAAGGAAGGTTTGTATGAATGGTTAGTCATGCCTTTTGAACTAACCAATGGTCCTAGTACATTTATGAGATTGATGAATGAGGTGTTGAAAGAGTTTTTGGGTAGATTTTTTATTGTTTATCTAGATGGTATATTGATCTTTAGTAAGACACTAGAGGAACATTTGTTGCATATCAAATTTCTTTTTGAAAAGTTGAAGGAAGAAAATTTTCTTATTAACTTGAAAAAGTGCAGCTTTATGAAGACGTAATTGGTATACTTGGGTTTCGTTGTTTCAGGCTCTAAGGTCTCAAGATGGACCCAAAAAATGTGAAAGCTATTTTAGAATGGCCTACACCTAGAAGTGCTACAAAGGTGAGATCATTTCATGGTTTGGAAAGTTTTTACAGAAAGTTTATTAGAGGTTTTAGCATTTGTTCACCACTAACTAAGACTATGAGAGGAGATAAAAGAGATTTCAAATAGACTATAGGAGCAACAAGAAGCTTTATTTTGTTGAAGGAAAAATTAATTGAGCAACCTTTTTTAGCACTTCCAGATTTCAACAAGGTATTCCAAGTTGACTATGATGCAAGTGGTAATGCAATTGTAGTTGTCCTAAGTCAAGAAGGTAAACCCATTGCTTACTTTAGTGAGAAGTTAAATGATGCAAAAATAAAATATTCAATGTATGATCATACATTTTATGCCATTGTACAAGCATTAAAAAAGTGGAGACACTATCTTTTACCTAAGGAGTTTATTTGATTTACTGATCATCAAGCACTTCAGTATTTGATCAGTCAAGGGAAGCTAAATCAAAGGAATATGAAATGGGTAGATTTCTTGCAAATTTATACTTTTGTTTTGAAACATAGCAGTGGGAAGTCTAATAGGTTTGTAAATGCTTTGAGTAGAAGACAGGGTTTGTTGATTGAAATGCAGGTTGAGGTTGTTGGATTCAATGAGTTAAAGGAGTTGTATGAGGAGGATCCAGATTTTGGAGAAGCTTGGAAGGTGTGAAAAGAGCCTATTTATGGTGATAGAACCAAGTGGTTGGATTATTTAATCCAAGATGGTATGTTGTTCAAAGGTCACAAGTTTGTATTCCTAGAAGTTCAATGAGAGTAAATTTGATTAGGGAAAAACATAGTGGAGGACTTGCATGACATTTCGGTTTTGATAAAACCATAGCACTTGTTGGGGAGAAATATTATTGGCCTCAACTACAGCAAGATATCAGAAAATATGTGTAAGGTTGTAGAATCTGTCAAGTGGCAAAAGGAACTAGTGAAAACATAGGTTTATATCAGCCACTTCCAGTACCTGAGAGGCCATGGGAGGAGATTAGTATGGATATTTTTTGGGTTTGCCAACCTAACCCAAAGGAGACATGATTCAATATTTGTTGTAGTAGATAGATTTTCCAAGATGTCTCATATTATTCCATGCAAGAAGACTAATGATGATATGAATGTTGCATAATTATTTTTTAGGGAAGTTGTGAGGTTACATGGTCTTCCGAAGAGCATTGTTTTAGATAGAGATACAAAATTTGTGGGGTACTTTTGGAGGAAATTATGGAAGAAAATGAAGACTGATTTGAATTTTTTTCAACCTACCATCCATAAATAGATGGTAAAACAAAGGTGTAAATAAAATCTTGGGTAATTTGTTGAGATGCCTAGTTGGAGATAAGCTAAAGGGGTGAGATTTGGTTCTACCTCAAGCGGAGTTTGCATATAACAATTCAATGAATAGAAGTATAGGTAAATCACCTTTCCAAATTGTTTATGGTAGCATCCAAAGGGCTTTTTCAGATCTAAAAAAGATTGATAATGTTGATAAGAAGAGTGCAGAAGTAGAGGACTTTGTTGAACACATAAAGAGCATACATGAGGACGTATGAAATCACATCAAAAAAATGAACTTTTAGTACAAGTCCAAAGCTGATTTGAAGAGGAGAAATAAGGAGTTTTAGGTGGGTGATGAGGTAATGGTACAATTGAGAAAAGAAATATTTCCATTTGGTACCTATAACAAGTTAAGAATGAAGAAAGTTGGGCCTTGCCGAATTGTGAGTAGGCATGATTCAGGTAATGCATATGAAGTAGAGTTGCCTAGTAGACCTAATTTTTCACCTATATTTAATATTTATAATCTAAAAAAATTTCATGAAGCTAAAAGTGATAAAGGTACAGTAGGTGAAACAATTCATATACCATCACCTACTTCAGAAGAGGGGAAAATAGAGGCAATTTTGGATAGCAGGGTGAGTAGGAGTACAAGGCACAAACAATACTTTGAGTACTTGGTCAAATGGTTTGGAAGGCCTATTGAAGACTCATCTTGGCTGTCAGAAGCTAAAATTGAACGTCTTGGTTACCCTCTTGAGAAGTGACATGGTCACTTTTCTTCTACCCTAGGTGTCTGATGCAAGAGCATCCAAGGTGTAAAGGCAATCCCGTGTCACCAAAAATATTTTAATTTTTCTTTTTTGATTTTAATAAATTATTAGGTGATAGGAAAATAATAATTTCATTTGTAAAAATGTATTTTCCCTTTTTGTGTGAAAATGTGAATGTAAATCCAATGGGGACAAGGTCTCGGTAAAATAGTGAAAGCATTTTGGAGAGGAATATGCCTTTTGGGCATCCAATTTTGGAGGAGGGAAAAGAGTCTTATTTGCATGTACGTGTGTCACATGTTGTCATAAAGTGGGCTGGAAAAGAATATTGCATGTTGCTTGCATGTCTTTGCATGCAAAGTTATTAATGACATGTTGTAAGGAATCTATAAGAGGTGTAAGTTGTCATGGCATCTCAAATATGATTGGACCAAAGTTTAGGTGCCCAAGAGATGGTTAGCATGCATTGGACCTCATTTCTTATTGCTGATTTTGAAACTTCCAAGGTTGGGCATACTTTTCTCAAGGTGGTTTTCAGTTGATGGTTTTGAAAACCAAGAATTGTTTTCTCCTTCCACTTTTTCTATTAATTCATGCCTTTTCATTTTGAGATGGGAGCTTGGAGAAGTGAAGTTTGCATACCTAGATGTTGCCAGATTTTTCTAGATGGTTGAAGACACATTTGTTGCAGGTGTTGCATGTAGGATTGAAGGGGAGCCCATGAGCTTCAATATTATGTAATCTTTTTCATATTTGAAGATAATAAAAGTTGTATATTTTATCTTCTAAATTATGTTCTTGTTATGTATTTGCAACCTTCATGTGTTATGTTTTGTGAAGTTTTGTAATCAGATTTGAAAGGGAGATCCTCCCTTTTCATCAATTGGGTACTTGTGAGGCTGTATTAAATACAAAACATATTTTGCAGGGGTTTGTATTGAAGGAAATGATGACATTCTGAGGTGTGTTAAATGCCAATGGGCTATGACATTCTGAAGTGACAACTTTCTCACATGTATTATGGGTGGTGAAGGTTATTAAAGGGTAGCCTCACCTGGTATTTTGTAGTTGATAGTCATGGAGACATAGTGTGCCTTGAAGCCTCTCACAAGCTTTGGGCATTCCTAGGCCACATCTCCCATAGAAAATTAAAGTCAGTGTTTAAAGATTGGGACCCCTTAGTGCTAGAAGCAACACAATTACACTTAGGGTGTGAATTCATGGCTTCTGCCAAGAGGTACCAAACAAACGAAAATATAACATCTCATTTTGTCGCCTCCCTCTTGGAATTATAGGTCCCCAAGGCTGTGACTCTCCTGATGGTGCATAAATTGATCACGAGTGATCTTTTGGGAGGGTTGGAATATGTGATAATAATTGCTAAATTGGGTGTTGGTCTCCCTTAGCCATGGGACATGAACAAGGCTCTTATTTCGGGGGCTACGGTGAGATGATACCCCTTCCTTTTGGACCTCAAGGGTGAGGCATTGAAAGCTCACAGGAGTCGAGCTAGGTGTGGTCTTATTTTTTTGAAGCATCATTTGTACCTCAAACCAGTGGCCAGCGTTGACTGCTACTAGAATTTCTGCAAGTATTTGATGGTGGAGGGCATGGAGTTGGAAGAGTAATGACAAGGTGTTGACCATCTTTTTGAAAATAATTTCCAAAATGAATTTTTCTCTTCTATAGTCGGGTGGTTGGTGGCTCTTTTGATGCAATGGGGCTTGTGGGTGACAACGGTGGTCAGTTGTGGTTGCAAAGGTGTCAAAGTGGCATGGGTGGGGTGTGGTGATACTATTTTTGGGTTGTCGATGTAGCTAGGTTGGTGAATAATGTAATATTTGTGTCTTAGTGTAGATTGGGTCTGTTTGGTTGGGTTGTGTTTTGAGGGTTGGGTGATCTTGTGTCATGGGTGTTGGGTGGTTAGGCACCGATGATGAATGTATTTATTTTTTGTAGTCCTGGGAGTAAGGTGTTTACAATGACATAGTGTAACCTCTTTTCTAGTATCAATAAAATCAAATTTACATACCAATTTTTTTTTATATTGATAAAGGGAATACAAAACAATTTTTAGATTCTTTTAATTTTATTTATTTATTATTATTTTTATCAATAAACGGTGACAATTTATAGACCAGTTTGAGTTAGGTGAAGTCATAATGGGGGGTTTTATCTTTTGACATGAATGCACTACATTAACAAAAACATTCTAATCTATGAGTTCAACAATTTAGAAGGGGTATAGAGTCTACAAGTTTAATGGTCCAATGACGGTTTGGAACATGAAGTCAATAGCTTTTAAAGTCAAAAATTTTGAACACAAATGATTCAAACTTGTGTGCATAATGGCCCACATTCCTAACAGAGACTTGAATCTTGATGACGACAACAACAACAATACCTCGTTTTATGCCATGAGCAATGATCCTTTTAATTTTATTGACTTAAATTAAAAAATTATTTTGTTTAAATAATAATTAAAAATAAATGAATATTAATATGGTGAGAGGGCCAACTATAATGATAATGACATGAGCCTCTTAAAATATATTAAAAATATGTTTTATATATTTAGAGATTATTTTATTTACTTAAAAATTATTCTATAATTATTTTTAAATATATAAAATAAAAGAAAATAAATATAATAATTTAAAATTAATATTGTTTTTTTAGATAGATGTGTTTAAAATATCTATTCTAACTTTTTAAAACTTTTAGATCAATTATAATAAAATATTAAAATTTATTAAATATCTATTTTAAATTTTAATTTTTTTTTTATAATAAATTTATTACTTAAAATGTATTTCCATATTGTAATTTTAAAATTTATGATGAACTAAGATTGTTTGAATGGATAATTTTATATCTTATGGGTCACTTTCTCTTAGCATTAATATCAACATACTATATTTATAAATCATAAAGTTTTATAAAATAAAATAACATATAATTTATATAATTATTTTAAAAGCTCACTAAAGTATACTTATTTTTCACTAAACATTTTCCAGAATTTTAAAGAAATTATATTTAGTCGGCTATTTTTTATACACTCCAATAATATTATAAGAAATGATATATAAATAAGTTTCACAGCTTGCATACGTAGTTAATCTTGATCTTTGAAAGACTGAGCTATAAAGTTTAGGGTTGCGAGAATTTGAAAGGAGCCAACATTGTTGAATTATCTTAAAGACTGCGAAGTTTCAAAGGAAAAGGAGTAGAGGTACGAATGACTCTAAATTTTGATATTGACTGTAATATTTGATATGCTTTTTCACAGTTTATATGCTACTGCTCATACATGTGTTCTACTGAATTTTGTAGGTTGAAAAGTTGATAACAAATATGGAACGTAATGGAAAAATGATTAAGTCCAAGACCCAGATATTTGCAGAGAACCACAGTATCATCCTTGAAGTACAACGAAGCTGGCAACAAATGGAAAAGATGAAGGCTGCAATTATGAAGTCTAAGGACCATGCTCTTGCTTTCAAGATCCAGCACCAACTTCAGGATTTCTTATGTCGTCTTGAAATAGTCAAAGTACTTCAATTTCATTACGTCAAAATGATATATCTCGACTTATATTATATAGATTAACATTTAAGATATATATACTAGTATATTCTATACTCTCAAAGTTTCAGACTTGAAGGAGTAGCTAAAAGTTTGTGCTGTGAAAAATGCAGGAGTTTAACCCTATTTTGCAGGATTCAAAACAGGTTTTGGTTAAAGACATTAAAATGTTTAAGAAGTCATTAGAGAATTTAGTCTTGCGGAGAAAAAGTTGTGCTGAATCCAAACAGAGATTACATGATTCCATAGACAAAGTATTCTTGAGGAGGTGTAGCTGTGTTGTTGCACCTGAACCACACCCACAACCTCATGATGACTTCGCCAAAGATTTCTTAGAAGCTTCCATGGATTCCAACAAATTAATCACAGGTATTGCCATCTTAAAACTCATATTTAGTAAGACTCTTGTTTTGTTTTTCAATTATTAATTGATAATTTGTAATTATATTTTAGTCGTCATAAATGTTGTCAAATTAGAAAGAGAATGAAAAAGGGGAAGTTAAATGTGAATTTGGAAAAGATAAAGAAGATCTATTAGTTTGCATGTGCATATTCATAAAATTACAAGTTGGAAGAAGAAGTTTCTTATTTTTGTGATTTATGTCTAAATGACTTTAGAAACCATTATTGATTTGTGTTTTCTCTCATGCATATATATTTTTCTCATGTGACTGCTTAATTTCATTTTCTGCTTTAAGCAGTGGGAGCATTCCCATGCATAAATTTTATTGTTGGGAAATATAATTTTGAATCTTTTTCTATTTTGAAAATAAGCTGTGGAAAAAAGTGGGGGGAGGGAGGATTGAAATAAACAGCAACTGCATATTGCTAAAAATTCACGTGGCTCCACAAATTTCTTTCCCTCTTTTTTTAATATTTGTTTTCATTATTCTTTTTCTGATTTTTTATTCTACTATACAAATTTAAGTTGGCTGCTTAAAAATAAGCAGAAAAATTAAACATCATGGAGGCATCAGCTCCACAAAAAACTCCTAAATAAATTGAGCAATGGCTGTTAGCCAAAAAAAGCTAAGCAGCGGCATGGGGACCTGCCCTTAGTGCTTGAGTTGAAGGGAAAACAAGTTATAGATTGTTGAAACAATGAAGTGTCATGATTTAGAATAAGAAATTGTACTGATGTAACTCATTTGAAAGATTAATACAAGTTTTGTCTCCAAGAATTTTTCCACTTAATTTTTGATTTATGATTTACATTTATATTATTATTTATTTACATCAATGATTTATTGATCTTATTTGTTTGGATATTGATTTTCAAGAATACTCTTATAATCGATGAAATCACTCACTTTATTATTGTCTGAGGGTGTAATTTTAATGCTTAAATTCATTCCATTTGACAAGGGCATAATCTTTCCATAAACTTTATTGTTTTATTACTTCAAAATTTCTGGGGTACGGAATTCTCATGTATTGTTCCAATGATATGCTATTCCACCCTTTGAGCAGTGCTTTAGTATTTTATTTCTGTAAATTTTGTTTGGTGATGCAGATTTGAATGGGTCTGAGATGCATGGTAGTGGAGAAACAAAGAAACCACCTGCAACACAAAATAAAAAGAAGAAAAGCTTTATTGGCAGATTATCCGATGCTTTTGAAAGACTTGTTACATGTGGCTCCAACATGTAAGATGATGAATTGAAATGACAGGACTTGTATCTACTTGAAGCTATGACTATAGTCATTTGTTTCAAAGATTTCTTTCAAAAAGCTCTCAATGTTAGGTATTCTCTTTTGAATATTTCATTTAATGCATGCTATTGTACATAAAACATAACTTCATTTACAGAAGATAGAGCTGCTGGTTTTACAAAGAAAAACAAACTAAATCAGACCTGCTGCTGCTTTAAAAAATAAAGCTGTTGTTTGCTTTTACATCTCTACGCTGCCTAAATACTCATATATATAATGTAACAATACTTTTCATAACATAAATGGTCATAATTGAAAGTCTTTTGTGTAGAGTATGGGTACTTGCAACATATTAATGATAGGATAGATAAGCTTTGAAAATAAGGCTGAGGAGATAAGGATCATAAATAAAGTCTTCATGCACCAAATGCTGTAGCAGTGCCCTGTCTAATTGAGCTAAAGATTAAACATGTGAATGCAATAACTATGGTCGTTGGAATTACATTTTCTAACACCACCAATAATCACAACTATCACCAATTTGAATGCTTAAACAGTCTCATACATACTCAAAGCTTTCTTTTTCTAATGGCTTGGTGAAAAATGTATGTATGTTGATCTTTCCACTTGCAATATTCCAAATAATATTTTCCATTATTCATTAACTTTTTATGAAATAGTATCTAGTGTTTATATGTTTATTCTTCTTGTGAAATAAAGGATTTTTTGATAGTACAATCGCTGAATTATTTTCACAAAAGATCTTTGTTGCTTCTTGTTTATGCCTTAAATTTGTTATACTCTTCTCATCCAAATTGTTTGGTATGTTGCTCATGTTGTTGCTACATACTCTACTTCTATTGATGAAAGAGTAACAATGGGTTGTTTCTTGGATGCCCATGTTATTGTACCTATTTTAAAATGAAATACATAACCATATGTACTCCTCCCACTGTCAATGCTACTTGCACAATCACTATCTATATATCAGGCTATGAGTTTGAACTTATGCAATCTTGAATACTCAATTCCATGATTTTAGCCCCACTTACATATCTCAAAATCTTTTTTCCTTCTTTCTAATGAGAATTTTTATGGAGACTCCATGAACCTTGAAATAAGACACACACCATACATTATATATGGCCTCGTGGAAATCAAGTATATATTAAATTGCCAATGAGTCTTTTATACAATATTGGATCAACATTTGATCCCTTGTCATCTTTATTTAACTTCAAACCTGTGACAATTGGTATTTATGTTGACTTACAATTTATCATATTAAACCTTTTCAAAACATCATTGGTACATTTGACTTGTGAGATGAATATTTCATTTTTTTATTTTTATTTGCCTCAATGCCAAGAAAATACTTCATAAGACCTAAATCAGTCATTTCAAATTATATTTTCATAGCCCCCTTGAATAAGTCTATTGATAAATCACCTATGAATATCAAGTTATCAACATACAAACATACAATTTGAATTTGAACTTGTTCTTTCATCTTTGTGTACAATGTAGGCTTGTTGTTGCACATGTTGAAGTTATTCTGTAATATGTAAGAATCAATTCTACTATACCATCCTCTAGGAGCTTGATTGAGTCCATAGAGTGCCTTTTTGAGTCTGTAGACATTGTCTTCATGACCTAAAATCTCATATCCTAGTGGTTATGCCACATATACTTCTTTTAAGAATCCATTCAAAAATGTAGATTTGATATCCATTTGATATACTATCACTTGTTTTGAGTTACAATTTCCAATATTGTTCTCATTGTGTCCAAACGAGCTACTCAAGTAAATGTTTCGTTGTAGTCAATTCCATGTTGTTGTGAATAGCCCTTTACCACAAGTCTTGCATTATGATTTTGCATATTTCCTTGTACATTCATCTTGGTTTTGTAAATCCACTTGACTTCTATCACATATTATGATTTTGCATATTTCCTTGTATATTCTTGACATGTTTTGTTGGGAACCTATTCATTATGTAGTTTGCACATGCTACAGCCTTTACCCAATACTCATTTGACAAATGCTTCGCCTTCAAAATATTCTTGTTCATACCCATAATTTTTTTGTTCTTTCTTTCATCCACACCATTTTGTTGTGGAGTGTACCTAGTAGTAAACTTCTTGTGTATTTTTTGATCCGTGTCAAAATTGAGAAATGATTTTGAGATGTATTCACCACCTTTGCTAGTTCTTAAAAAAATGATATAATATATACTTTGCTTCTCAACTAAAGATTTGAATTGACAAAAAATCTCAAAAACATCAGACTTATGTTGTAAGAAATATACCAATGTCTTTCTTTTGTATTCATCAATGAATGTCAAAAGTCTACTTTGAGATATATTCACCACCTTTGATAGTTCTTAAAAAATTGATATAATATCTACTTTTCTTCTCAACTAAAGATTTGAATTGACAAAAAATCTCAAAAACATCAGACTTATGTTGTAAGAAATATACCGATGTCTTTCTTTTATATTCATCAATGAATGTCAAAAATTAAACACATCCACTAAGCGAAGTTGTTTGCATAGGTCCACACAAATCAAAGTGAACAAGATCTCTTGTGGTTCCTTTTCTCTAACTGACTT
>VDFB02319394.1:13170-41334 GCA_007258455.2 Sequoia sempervirens
ATGAAAAGAAGGAACCTGAACTGGTAAAAGAAGCTAAAATTGAATCTAGAAAAGAAGACAAAGGTAAGTAGGAAACACTTCTCTTTTAATGGTGATTGTTTTAATTGTAATAAATTAGGTCATAAAACATTAAATTGCAGGAATAATATGATTCATAAAGCTAGATATTACTCCGGTAGATGTTATAGTTACAATGGTCATGGTCACAATGCTAATCAATGTAGGAAACCAAATAGAAACAATTATTTTATTGGCTATTGTTATACATTTTATTCATATGGACATAGGGCTAACCATTGCAGGTCAAGACAAAAGAGGAAAACCAACAGGTGTTATAATTGCAATAAAATTGGACACATTGCAAGATTCTACAAAACTGATGCAGTCAAGCCAACCAAACAAATGAAGAAAATTGATAAGGAAGAAGTTAAGGCCGAAATGAAGAAAATTTGGAGGAAGAAAGAAGATAATGGATCCAACTCTGATGCAAACATTTGTTACGATAATTAGTCGCTCTTTGGTTGTTGCCTAAGGGAAGAAAGTTCAGGGATCGCCTCTTCCTCCTTCATGAGTAAAATGAGATTGCAAGAATATCAAAACTACTCAATCAAGGAGTCTCTGGTAGATAGGGACTAGCAACTTGTAGATATCTAGTAAAGTCATATATGTCAAATGAATAGGGAATTGTGAAAGGATTTATGGCACATTTTATGCAAAAAGATGCATTTATTATGAAATTAGCATAAAAGAAAAATTTGCATGTTACTGTTGATCACTCAAGTGAAAAGGTCACAAGGAGCTAAGAAGAAGAAAGAATCCAACTTGTTTCCTAGGGCTTGTGAATTTGCAAGAGGTATTTTTTCTTGAGCCTTACTATTTCTCTATGCTTATAGTTATGGCTACTCCCTCTTTGGTCAATGTGGCATCTCAGCCTCATCCTGAATTCAAGAAGTATCTATATTAATTGAAAATGATATAGTTGGTTGTTTATCAAAAATACCACATGAAGTCATTCCTTTAGAAGATGTTAGGGCTTACATACATTCAAAGATTGAATAATTTAATCACAAAAAATTATTTAATGTGTGGATAAATGAGCTCACTAGTGATGATTTTATTGTAAAACCTAAATAAAAGGTTCTGGTTGAAAAGAAGTTGCATGTCTAGAATGATTTCTCATGTTTCTATTTTGATGATAAATGGGTAAGAATGGCTATGAGCAGGTTCCATGACACATTCCTGTGGTTTGATGAAGCTCATCTGATCAACAAAGAAGTAATGAAGGTTGTTACTATGTTGAATGACATTGGCATTCTTCTAGTACCAAAGGTAGTCAAAAATAAGGAAGATGAAAACCTAACTTAGGCCATTTTTTATGGCAGGTCTCTAGCGATTCATACAGTTACAAATATAGCTATGAGGTATGTTTCCCAGGTCATTGGAAACAAAATCTACTACACCAACAGAGATAACTCCATCTCAACTACTACTATCTACATTGTACATATGATATAGTGGTAAATGGAGTGAACTACGACCTATGCGAGCTCATCAGAGAGCAGTTCCTTGAGAATTTCAATCAGTGCAAACAAAGCAAGAAGAAGGTCACATTCTAGTTTGGAACCCTTGCACTCTTTTTACTATTCTACTTCATATGTGAAATTCTCAGTCTTGGTCTAGAAGTGTGGTTTTCTGAGAAACCAGTTTCTTACCAAATTGTTGAGCAAATGAGGAGGTATGCTGATACTACACAAGAAATGGCATTTACTTCATTTTTCTCTTTATTATAGTATAATATGCATAACCAAGATAGAATCCCTAAATCTTTTGTCACCAAATATAAGCATGATATCACATTCATAGTCACAGTTGACAAATGTGTAATGGAAATTGTTGTACTGAGAACTCAACAGATACCTTAATTGAGGTATGAAGTATCAGAAGAATATGTAGAATGTCTCACAAACTTTCTGTTAGAGAGTCTGATAGACACCTCTCAAAAGAGGTTTGGCATAGAAGAAGAAAAGTTCAAATAAATCCGTAAAGAGTATATCTCTAACGAAATCAATAAGAAAGTACAAAAGACTCTGAAAGTGATTAAGGAAGAAGGAGTTATGTCAGAGGAAGGTTTTGCGGCACTTAGAAGAATTGCTCAGAGTACAACCGGTAGCTCATCTAGTACCTCTACAAAAGCAGTTGAACCTTCAAGAGAAATGGAGAGTCCATTCAATAAGAGGAAGAAAGGTCTTCCTTTGCCTACTTGAAGCAAGAAGGTGAAAGAAGAGAAAGCAACTGAGGCTAATCTTGCTGTTGTAGAATCTGAAACAAAATCAGACCTAGACAAGTACCAAATTAAGGTTCGGGAGAAGAAATCCAAAAAGGTCACTTGTGATCCTCTTGATGTCAATACTTTATTTGAACTACTTGTAGATGTAAACTCTAAAGAGGTTGGTGATTTGTACAACTTTGCTACTTCCAAAGGAAATGAAAACATAACACAAGAATTTGTTTTGTACTATTCAAGATTAGATGGAAATATAGATAATTTCAAAGAGGATATTCCCGATAGTCTTTGGGTTGGTCTAAATACAATCCAAGAAAATGCTAGACAAATAGATAAGGACATTGTTAATGAATCTATTTCCATTGTTTCTAAACTCATAAAAGAGGAAGAATTAGCAAGTTTTAAGGAAATTGGTCGGTCAAGGTTGAGAACAAAGAAAAGGGAACATACCCTTATGGAGAACAAAGAAGCTACAAATAAATTGAAAGCAGGTATCATTGACAAGCTTATAAGCATGGCAAGAGATCTTGTGATGATATCCAGTGATGGCTCTACTCCATCATCTGCTGCCCCCACATTCTCTCATGAGGAATTGGATACTAAAAACATTGCAAATCTTGTACCAGAATACACTAATGCAAAAGTATATAATATTAATATGAATCCTCTAGAAATTACACTCATTCTCTGGATAAAGATTCTACTCTTGTGAATGCAAATGAAGAACAATAAAAAGAAGTTGAAAGAGAAGAGAGAATTGAAAAGGAAGGAGAGGAAATTGGAAGAAAAGAAGAAGAGATAACTATAGAGGAAGTTAATACTAGAAAGCAGGAAGAAAACATAGAGCAAGAAAAAGGTGAAGAACCAGTAACAGGGACAACTAAGAAAAGAGAAGAAATTGGTTACATCTCCATCGGTACCTATTCGATGATGTTTGGAAGAGTTTACTTGCTTCACCACTTATGATCTGGCCTATCACCTCTTCCAAGATAATTCTTGACATTGAGAAGATTAATCCTTTTCAGAAATTTCAAATTGCTAAGTCCATTCAGGCCTTGACCAAAATTGACATGCTGAAGGAATTAGAAGAAAAAGATAATTTGATTGAGGAGGCTACTGCTGCTCTCCAAGGTATTATTCCAAAATGTAATATAGATCATTCCAGAAGCAATACAGATAAATGTAGAACACTCATCAATACTGTGAAGGACTTCTCTTCCTTTATAGATGAAAAGATCCATAGGAAAAAGGAAGTTGAAAGGAATAAGCTATTGTAGGAATTAAAAGATCAATGTGTAAATTCCTTCTCCAATCTTCATCAACTAATTAGGAAAGGTCAAGACCTTCTCAAGGAAGGAAATTATTTGTACTTGTACAACCTACAGTGGTCAGATACCACAACCACTATCAGAAAAGAGCTTGACTCAATTGAGTCAACGATCAGGTAGGCATACCATTCTTTCAGGTTAGTAGAAGACGTATTCGGCTCTAGGAGATCCTCAATTGAGGAACTGCACAAAAGGTACTTAGAACTATAACAACAATGGGACAACATCATTCTGCCCTTAGGAAATCTCCAAGAGATGTGTGCATAAGGGGTATGTGTAGGATCATCATGGAAAAAATAAAGGCCTTAAGTGGCAAAAATTTAGAAAAATAGAGTTAGGCAACTTGATGTAAAAAACTTGAATAATATTCTATATTATTTCAAAATATGTAACAATAGAATTTGTAGAAAATTGAATGTAGTTTCTAAACTAATAGGTTTGTTTAAAGAACAAAAAAATCTATTTGGTGAAAATTTGAAATTTCAATGTAGTAGTACTTTAAATTTCAAGGAAAAATAAAAAGTAGGTGTAATCCCGACCACCCTAACAACAATAAAATGATAATATTTTTTATAAGATTTTAGATATAAGTAGAGAACTCATGTCCGATGTGTGATGCATTATTTTGTAAATTTTTCCAAGTAAATAATTAATTATGATTTTTTATTACAAATTTTTAAAAAATATAAATGCATATGTCCTAATTTCACCTAATAACTTGGTCAAAACTTTTATGAAATTCAATTTTCTTTTTAATCCTATAGTATGTGAAGCATAGTGTGATTCATGTTTTGGATTCAAAAATTGTGATACCATTTGAAGCTATGATATTTTCCAGCCTATCAATCAGGAATTTAGTGAATTAATAAAAATGAATAATAATTACTTATTAAATTCAAATTAAGGAATAATTTATATTGGTGGAAAGCTAACTCCTTTAAAACCCTTTTGTTTCATCAATTTTGGGTAAAAAAAAAGTCATCAGCCACATACCCATCATATTGCCACTTTTTGGCCCATCATGATCCTGCACATACCCACAACATTTCACTAATGAATTGTGCCCCATGAAGGAATAGCTGTAAACTCTCTCTGATCCTTTCTCCATTGAAGGTGGAGAATCTCTACTTGCACCCATTCAAGTTCATGCACAACTTCTAACTGAAGCAATTTTACAGTGGAATGATAATAAAGGTAAGTGCATCACCCATCTTCAAAACATCAAGCAGTCTTTCTCTAGTGGCACATCTGGCACATCCTAAAAAGCTTCATTGCACCCCTTGTTCATTGATGTCAAAAGGGGGAGAAAATAGATAGAAATAGAAAATCTTTTGAGAAACAGAGATAGTCATCATATGGGGAGTTTTGGAGAACTTATCTTTTGAAGTTTAGGCATTCCAGAATTTTTTTTTCCATCAATGACAAAGGGGGAGATTGTTGATATTTGTAATTGATTTCATTTATTGGTCTAGTATTCTTACCTTCAACTTATCCTTTGTTCCAGAAGTGGTGTTACCGGCATTAGTTTTTGGTCTATCCCTATTTGGTATAGTGTGGGATATCTTTTTACATCTATGTCGACATCTCCAACATCTTGTGTTTCATGTTCACCCAATTCTATCTCTGATGCACGTCGACTAAGTGGATATGCAGATCCAATATATATGAAGTGACATAAACCAATGTAATAATAAAAAATGATATGTGATGTATGATAGCGATCTATTAATGTATCTATGCGAACTAATATATATGCTATAGTAGTATAATGTAGTGTTTTGAAGATCTTTGTGCTTTAGCAAGAACTGTATTCATGCATTTGCAGATGCAATTAGAGTAGTTCAATTTTATAACATATACTCCAATTGTAAGTCATCTCTTAGCTATAATAACTAGTTTTTATATCTAGGGCAATGAGCCCACCGACAGTGAGCCAACTTGCCAGTGAGCCAACCCGACAGTGAACCACTCGGTAGTGAGCCACCATCTATTATGTAACTGGTTACTTAATACTTGAGAGTTAAACTTCTTCGTGGTTTTTCCCATCTTTGGTTTCCACGTAAAAAAAATATTGATGGTATTTGGTGTTGCACATTAGATTGTTTTTGTTTGGAAATTTTAATTATGTTATGTGGACAACTGTTTATAGGTTTTAATATTTTTAGAGGAATACTTATTCACCCCTCCCTTCTCAGTATTCCGGATGTTCAACAATAATTTCTTTTATTTTTTTACTTTTTCTTTAACAAATGAATAATATTTAGTGTTCTATAAATATGCAATATTAACTACATTCATTGAAAGAATGTGTGTACGTTTGTATGCAGGTGAATTCAAATTTGGGAAATTTGTGATGGGGATTCAAAGGACTAGAAAGAGGAAGTATGATAAAAAAAAAGAGAAGAGAAAAGTGAATGAAGGAACATCTACTCAAGAACAACCCATGGAAATTATTGATGACCAAGGTGACATATAGAATAAATTGAACCTAGTAATGGAAATTTTTCTATGGTTTGGAAAATCTAATGGAAATGGATGAGGATTCTCTTTTCAATAATATTTCATCTAAAGATCTGTTATTTAAAACCACAATAAAATCACACTCTAAAAGAATATGGGATAGATTTTTTGAAGAAAAATCTCTAATTGGAAGAACACAATTATGTGCAAAGTCATTTAGATGAAAAGAAATGACCCTTATTTTGGAGTTGTTAGCGGTTTATAATAGGAAAAAGTCATCGGGTTCATTTAAAAAAACAATTGTTGAAAACTTGCAAGACACATTGAATTGTATTGAAAACAAGAGTTGAGTTACTAATCCAAGTGTTGCATGTAGAGCATTGATGACTATAATTTCTAGTAAGAAATTATCACATAGAAGACAAGTTCAAGGAATTTTATAATTACTAAATGTTTCTAGGAGAATTTTTCAAAGGTATATTGAAAAGAGAGATAGATTAGATAAAAATATTGAGAAAAAATTGGGTAAATATTTGTAGGGTTCCCCTACAAGATAGAATTTCAGAAGATGTAAAGAAACAGGTGATTGAATATTGTACCCACCACTCTCATTTTTCTTCCAGTAGAAGGGACACTATACAAATAATAGGTGAAGATGGTAGAAAAAATTCTCATCCAAAACATTTGATAGATACAACACAAAGTAAACTTTTTGAAGTATTCAAGCAAGAATTTTTAGATGTGAAGATTTATCAAAGAATGTTGGAGAGACTACAACAATAATTTTTATGTATAAGTAAAGTACGTGAAACTTATTTTTTTCAAAATCATGTTGAATTTCATCTACAGGTCTACAGTGAATATAAAAAAATTATGGCAATAACCAATCCAAATATAGACATCCTTGGAAGCACAACACATTTATGAAGTCTCTTGTATGTGAAAAATCAAAAGATTGAAATGAATTTAATGTACAATGTATAAAAAATATATGTAATGATTGTGGAAATTTGAAGAATCTTTTACAAGTTGACAATATTGATCATTCAATGCAAGTTATTTGCAAGAGATTTGGATAGGAGAAATACTCAATGAAGTCAGGAGTCGAGGACAAAAAAAAATTCTCAAAGAGAGTGGATTGTCTTACAATAAATTAATGAATAAATTTTATAATATCATATATCCACATATCCAGCATTGTCATGGTGCAAGATGGAAAGCTAAGCAATTTTGTGACTCAAAGAATTTCTTTCCAAGAACTATACATTTAGTCCTCAAACTAAGATTAAAAGTCAATATTATAATTCAAAGCAAGTTACAATCTTTGTGAAAGTTTTCTATAGGCATGCCGCGTTACATGTAGATATTTTAAAAAGTAGCAAAGATGATTGAATTATAATCAAAGAGGTTCTCTTTTATATCGGTGACGATATGGGTCAAGATAGAAGCTATGTAGCCCATTATTTCATTTTTTTTTTTGAAGACCTAAGATGATGTAGCATAAATGTAGAATAAGACTGGATATGGAATGATGGATGTACTAGTAAGTGTTGATTTTTTTAAATTAAATTTATTTACTTAACCTTGCTCAAACTTAAATTTTTCAATTACTTATATATGTTGTGTATGTATACATGTATATATATCTATTTTTTTCAACTAATTTGGTTTGAATGAAATTATTTATAACTTCATAGGAAAATTTAAGTATGCAAAAAAATTTAATTGGTTAAGCCGACAACATGCTAGACATGGCACCAATTTTTTGTGGAATTTTTATGAGAGTAGACATGGAAAAGGAGAGCACAATGAAGGAGTATGTGTGAAGCATGCACTTTATTAACATGAACTTGCAGGTAACACCATATATGGAATATAATTTTTTTAAAGAATTCTATTTAAACTTTAAATTATTAAACCTCTTAACTTGACATTTTTTTCCAACATGTACTTGTAGGTAATGTCATACAAAATGCAAGTGAAATTTTTGAATGCTGCAAAATTCATTTTTCTGGACGTGAATCAATATACAACACATGCTATTTTTGTTATACACACACACACACACTTTTTAATCACTTGGATGTTTGTAATTTATAGATATTGATCAATAAAATCCTTATAATTGTCAAACAATTAATGGTATTAGAAATCTACAACAAATCATGACAATGGGATGTAGCAAGCCTTATGGAATTAATGTGAGAGAAAAATCATGTTTTTGTGTTGATTGCATTGAGACCAATGAAAATATTCTACAATGTAAGAATATTAGAGATAGGTATGTTTCACAATGAGAAATAAAACAATTAGTATCAATGCTTCCTTTCAAAGATAATCACAATGTTGATGCCTATGATCCTCTATATTCAACTAATTATGAACATGTATTAGATTTAGTTGTTACAAGTACATATTTTATTTACTTTTAGATTAATTTTTTTAACTTAAAATTGATTTATATATTCTACTTAATTTGAGCATGTTTAAATGTAATATTTAAATGGTTTGCAAATTAAAACTCTAATTTTCAATCATGTATTTATATTTGTTTGTACTACATGGTGTCTATAGGAGATAATTTCATTGTTGTTGTAGATCCTGACAATATATAAGGTGTAGATTACTATCTACTACTTAAGATGTACGCAAAATATTGGTCGAATCAAAGACAAATGGTGATGGACAAGAGTATCCCATTGGACCAGTCATTATTGAAGGCACATATTATCAACAAATAAAGATAGATAAAAATGGTATTATTTTTGTTGATTATATGCTAGGAAAAAAGGTTCTACATTATAGTCACTTAAATATAGCAACAAAAATAAATTTAAAAACTTTACCTAAAAGGCGATGTGCCAAAAAAAAGTGGAGGTTGTCTATTGAAGATCGTCAAAATATTTTAGAGATAATTAAAGATAGAGAGGATTATGTACCAAGAGATTTAAGTTATTTAAATATTTACATGACATATATTTTTTAGATACATGATTGGATATATATATGGTCCTGGATATGTATTAATTTTTTTTATCTAGATATCTATATATTGATTCCACTTTACATGATCTAGAATTTTTTTTTTTCAAATGCTTGGTCATCTATTTCCAATTGTATAAATGTTCCATGTGGAATTCTTAAGTTCAAGAATCTTTGATTTCATTTGTTCAACTCCACTTATAGTATCATCTCTCACTTTCTTTGAGCTTGCACATGTAAATTCAAATATGCAATACAAATCCTCTTGAATTTAATTTCATTTTTCCTATTCCTTATTGAATTTATTTACAATTGTATTTTATCCATGTGGAATTCTTAAGTTTGAAAGAATCTTTGATTTCATTTGTTCAACTCCACTTATAGCATCATCTAGCTCACTTTCTTTGCTTACACATGTAAATTCATATGCAATACAAGACCTCTTGCTTTAAATTCATTTTGCATATTCCTTATTGAATCTATTTCCAACTATATTTTTTCCATGCCAAATTCTTAAGTTCAAGAATCTTTGGTTTCATTTGTTCAACTCCACTTATAGCATAATCTAGCTCACTTTTTTTGATTGCACATGCAAATTCATATGCAATACAAAACCTCTTGACTTTAAGTTCATTTTGACTTTTCTTTATTGAATCTTTTTCCAATTGTATTTTTTCTATGTGGAATTCTTAAGTTCAAGAACAATTGGTTTCATTTATTCAACTCCACTTACAACATCATCTCTCACTTTCTTTTCTTGCATGTAAATTCATATGCGATGTTCAATGACAAGTTAAAAATTAATGTTTCCTTTTACTTATTGAATCTTTTTCCAATTGTATTTGTTGCATGTAATTCTTAAGTTCAAGAATCTTTTGTTTCATTTATTTAACTCCACTTATAGCATCATCTAGATTACTTTCTTTACTTGCATGTAAATTCATATGCAATACAAAACCTCTTGATAAGTTAAAAATTTATTTTTCCTTTTCCTTATTGAATCTTTTTCCAATTGTATTTATTCCATGGAATTATTAATTTAAAGAATCTTTTTTTTCAATTTTTCAACTCCACTTATAGCTCATCATCTCTCACTTTCTTTGCTTGCATGTAAATTCATATGCAATACAAAACCTCTTGACAAGTTAAAAATTCATTTTTCCTTTTCCTTATTGAATCTTTTTCCAATTATAACATTCCATGGAATTCTGAAGTTCAAGAATATTTGGTTTCATTTTTCCAACTCCACTTATAGCATCATCTCTCACTTTCTTTGCTTTCATGTAAATTCATATGCAATACAAAGCCTCTTGACAAGTTAAAAATTCATTTTTCCTTTTCCTTATTAAATATTAAATTCCAATTGTATTTGTTTCATGGAATTCTTAAGTTCAAGAATCTTTGGTTTCAATTGTTCAACTCCAATTATAGCATCATCTTTCACATTCTTTGCTTGAATGTAAATTCATACGCAATACAAAATCTCTTGACTTAAATTCATATTGCCTAAGTTTCCTTATTGAATCTTTTACCCATTGTATTTGTTCCATGGAATTCTTAAGTTCAAGAATCAAGTTGGTTTCATTTGTTCAACTCCACTTAGCATTGAATCTCTCACTTTCTTTTCTTGCATGTAAATTCATATATGCAATATAAAACCTCTTGAATTTAAATTCATTTTGTCTTTTCCTTATTGAATCTATTTCCAATTGTATAAACATTCCATAAAATTCTTAAGTTCAAGAATCTTTGATTTCATTTCTTCAACTCCACTTATAGCATCATCTCTCACTTAAATATTTTCTTTAATTTAAATTCATATGCAATACAAAACCTATGTGGCTCAAGATTGACCATAAAATTTAATTAAAAATCAAAAAAATAAAATTGTCTTTTCTTATTAGCTCTTAGGAATTTAAAGACATTCATTTGTGTAATTTTAATTACATCCATTTTCTTAAATACAAAGAGCTTGACCATTCTAGGTACATTTTTATTTAGATCATGTAAAATGAGGACCTATTACATCTCAAAAAAAATCATCACCCTTATGCATTTTCAAATGTACCAAATATCATAGTAAACTAGGTTGCAAAAGGTTCAATGCTTACAATATATATATATATATATATATATATATATATATATATATATATATATATATATACACACACACCTCAAAGGATAATTTGTGCATTAATCAATATTGACAAAAAAGTTAATATGTACTATAATTTTGATTGAACATATTTTAAAAAAAATTAAGGTGGAAGTGCTAAATAAATAAAATCAGAAGCTAAAAATTGCTAAATAAATAAGAACCAAAATGTGATATAACATGACATGTGATAGACCATAGTGATGTAAACCATAATGTAAAATTTGTATATAATGTGACATCACAAACCATGTAAAGTGATGTACAAACCATAATGTGAAATGTATGTAATGTGAAAAATCATAACAAGAGTTTAAACTATAATAATGTACATACATGTGTATAACATGACATGACAAACCATAATGTA
Organism: Sequoia sempervirens; assembly: GCA_007258455.2. Classification (NCBI taxonomy): domain Eukaryota; kingdom Viridiplantae; phylum Streptophyta; class Pinopsida; order Cupressales; family Cupressaceae; genus Sequoia; species Sequoia sempervirens. The sequence continues at coordinate 24,753 of VDFB02319394.1, forward strand.
AAATGTATGTGATATAAAAAATCATAATAAGAGTTCAAACCATAATACTGCATGTACATATAACATGACATGGAAAACCATAATGTGATGTAAACCATACTATAAAATGTATATATATTGTCACAAATCATAATAAGAGTGAACCATAATGTCTAGATAGCACATGTGCATGCATGTAAAAAAACTCAAAGCGAAGGATATATCTAGTATATGGATAGATGAATATGATCCCTGCCCCGATCCCTCTCTTGATCCCTATCATGATCCAAGCTGTATTGATCGTGCCTTATTCTAATCCAAGTTGTCTCAATCTTTGTCACGTCCCTTGCCCCAAGCCTTGCATAAGTTCAAGTACATGTAAAATTTAATTTAATATACATGTGTATATATGTAAAATTATCTAAAACTTACAATGTAAAAGTTCAATGTGTTAAAATGTATCAACTAATTTAAATTTATTATTTAAATGTACCTCATGTGAATAATGCATGGGATCACCAGCATGCTCCAAATCTCCAAAGTCTGGAAAATCACCATATTGCTAGAAATTTTCAAATACATGATTTCAATCAAGAGTTAGAACTACTTTAAAATAGATTTTATTTATTTAATATATGCATGTAAATTTTTTGAACACAATTTAAATATATAAATTATTCAAGTACATGTCATGCATCATTGAGGGCTTTACCAATCCCACTGATATCACAAAAATGAAAAGACACCTCAAGGACTTTTGTAGAATGTACAATATCAGTGTGAAAAAGAAGTGAATTATATGTGTCATGAACAAGATCAACTGGCGTAGTAACCTCAACATGATCTAGAACATGTTGAGAACCTAAACAAGCTACAGGATCAATAAAAACATGCATTGTAGGATATCCTGTAGGATGGTGTGGAATATCCTATGAAGTTGCCACCCCTAGTTCGTATGTGTAGTAGGATGTTGACGTCTAGTAAGGTTCAATACAAAATCAAGAGGGATCCCATGCTCCTCACTGATGAATTGGTAAGTTTCTAGTAAATCAGTAACAGAGATTGTGCACACACATTATGCACAATGGTCTGAGCACTCATATGGGCCACATCTGATGGCGATGGTAGATCAACATGAATAAATGGATCATAAGTAGTAGGTGTAGCCTTAGTGGGAGGAAGGATAATTTTCAGCCATAATAAGTATCTACCAACACAATTAGATGACATCTAATCAATTTGTGTGGTAATGGTGGAAATACTATCAAAAATTTGAGATCTAGTGGGGCATGTTGTTGTATCCCTTACTATTGCTAATTCCAAACATTTTGGAAGAACTAAAAGGTTTGGACAAACTAATTCCCTCTTTTTGACAGGTGGTGGAAAATTTGGACATTTATACTTAGGTTTGTTAGAAAACCTACCTCTACCCTATCCAACATGCTCAGGAAAGATGTGTAGTTCACATCTATCTATAAATAAAACTATACATATAATTGTTTGCAAAAATAAAGTGGTAGCTCATCATTATGAGGCCATCTATGATGAGCTACCAACCATCTAGGATATACCAATGGAGCAAGAAGCTCATCTATACACCTAGTAACTGTATATTCTCTAATTCTATATTTTCCCTTATAAAAAGGAACATGTTATTTATATTATCTTGTGAAACTAACTTACTAACAGATCTCCATTTCTTTATGCTAGTAACACTCCTAACAAGAGATAAATAAAATTACTCAGTGCTAACATCATCATAAGGATTATATGATCGATTGATACCAATCATACGTAAAATCTCATCTCTAATATTGACTAATCTATCTCTATTGGCTAGATTAGGGGAGTTATGAATGGTTTGATCTAAACATCTCAATGCATTTTCTAATCTCCAAATACTATCCTCATTAAAATTTCTTCTAGTCTGAGCATTCTCCTCACACTGAGGAGAATGGTGAGATCCATGATCATCAGCCATATATGTATATAAATAAAGAGATCTACATATCATTAAAAAAATATTTAAATTACAAATTTATCAAATTTCAAAACTAAAACATTTTTAATTTCAATGAACAATTAATAAAATATGAAAAACTATATCAATTCCATGAGGTACATATCTAAAATGAAAACATGATCTATTTTATCTATTTAAAATGCAATCTGATAAAACATTGTAAAATTGTATATTGGAAAACTAATTCATATTCTAGTAAATTATAAGATGGGGTGAGAAGATATATTAAGAGTGCAAAGACAAGGGAAAGAAATTGTACAAATTTTGATGATTAAAAATAAATTATGTTTTGGTAATTTGTAACTTAGGTTTGATCTACTCTTTTTCAATTATGTTTGGAACTTAGCAATTTTCAAACCTAGTAGGCACATGGGGGAAAACAAGGGACAATACATATGCATTATTTGACCAAGGGCAACACTAGGAATGGAATTTTGGTGCAAAAATATAAATTTATTGAAAAGGGGACATACACATACTATTTAATTCATAGCATGACTAGGTTTTATAGGAAAAGAAAGCGTTTTATGACTAGTTTTTATTCCATCATTTTATGTTCTAAAAAGATAGAAAATATTTTACTAGAATAGATATATTATTTTGGTAAATATAAGATTCACATTGACTATAAAATAAAAAAAAATACATTTCAGAGAAAGGATAAAACTTTGCTACATTCCAAGCACAGTTCTTCCATAGGTTGCAAGAAAACATTGCAGAGAAAAGGAAGATTACTTGTCTCTCATAGAACCTTAGACATGAACTTCTGAAGTCAATTCCTTTGAGGATATCTTAGTGTAATACTAGTATCACTTCAAAACACACAAATCCATTTGAGCACCAAAATTTCTAGTGTATCTAAACATAATTACTAAACCTTGGAGACTTAGGCATATCTTATCCAAAGGATTGATAATTAAATCTCACTCAGAACCAACATCTTATTCTATTATAATTTATTTTCCCAATGCATCTTACATTCTCATGTATTCTTGAAAGGCTACCAAAGATTTATTAATTTATAAACTTGGTAGGCCAAAGAGTGAGAGTTGACTCAACACTACAAAAATTGACAAATTAAAAAGAAAAAAAATACTGGGATTTTACAAAAGAAATGAGTTTTTTTCATTGTACAACAAACTGTATAGAAACTAGAATAGAAAAAAAATTGTGTAAAGGTCCAATATTTTAATGTAGAATGTCCAAGTTCCATAAATAATGATGAAGATTTAGAAAGACCTTTCATGTTTGAGCATCCTTATTTTATTTTTTCCTCTTCATCATGTCACTCAATAATTTTTCATTTATGTTTCTTATTGTATCACTTAAAGCACATAAAAAATATGTCTTAAACTTTATCACTTCTGGGTATGTGCAAGTTCATCATGGAAAAAATAGGCCCTTAAGTGGCGATGAAAATTTAGAAAAATCAAAGTTAGGAAACTTGACATAAAAATTTGAATAAGTTATCTATATTATTTCAAAAATATGTAAGAATAGAATTTGTAGCAAATTGAATGTAGTTTCTAAACTACTAGATTTAGTTTAAAAAATCTATTTGGTGAAAATTTGAAATTTCAATGCAATAGCACTTAAATTCAGGGAAAAAATAAAAGTAGGTGTCTATCTGACCAACCTAACCACAATAAAATGAATAACATTTACTATTTAGATATAAGCAGAGATCATGTCCCAATGTGATGCATATTTTCTATAATTTTTTCCATAAATAATTAATATAAATTTTTATCAAAACTTTAAAAAATATAAAATCAGATGTCGACCACCTTAACTTCATCAAAATCATGAATTTTTTTTTTTTAATCTATATATACAAACATAGAATGTAGCATGTTTTAGATAAAAAATGCAATACCATTGAAGCTATAGATGTTTTTCAATAACCTATCAATAGGACTTTAGTCATAATTCAAATAGAAAATGAATAAAATTATTTATTAAATTAAAATTAAAGCATAATTTATATTGGTGGAAAGATGAGAAATTCCTTTAAAAACCCCTTTCGTTTCATCAATTTTGGGTAAGAAAAATTCGTCAACCACATACCCTTCTACATCATTTTCCTTGAGGTTATCAACCTCATTCACCAATTTGGTTGATGCATCTATTATGGAAATATTGTTTTCCATAATGTCTTCCACTATGTCATGTAGTTCCTCCATCCTTTTTTTTTAACTCTTTGACCATGTAATTCTCCAATTTTAATTTAATTTCCCATATTTTGAGTCTACTAGGTCTCATTTTATAAAATATTGTGTTTAGTTTTTCAAGTTTATCAGTTGTGACATCTAATAGGAAGTTTTCCAATATTATTTATATATGTCCTCTACACATATATTGTTGGAACCATAGCCAAATTGTACTAGAAAAGATCATTAATATGTTGATCTTGTGCTTAGTTTATTTCATGGGCTTGTCCTTATGAACTAGGGCCTTTTGAAGTGTTCATATTTTTATAAAATCCCTTAAGCCTTGTATAAACGTAATTGAACCATTTTTAAAACCTTTTTTTTTCCTTATCCCGAAACTTTTTTTACACTAGGCTATACATTTTTTCTAATTTTGATGTGACTTACAATAGATTTTTTGCCAATCACTTAAGCATTATTTGTGATCACCATTAACCCTATGGATATCACAAAAGGGATTTCCAATAGTCTATATTCATGAATACACCTATGTCATAGGTGTAATCATGAATACAAACTATTTGTAAAACTTCCATTACAAATTTACTCTTTTATCCCATTCAAAGAATAGTCACCTGATTCATACAAATTTACTCTTTCATCCCATTGAAAGAATAGTCAGTTGATTCATAGGTCACTGTAATAGTTTAATTTTTGTACACTTGACTATTCCTTAAATGAAAAAAAGATATAAACCTACAGTGGAAATTTTATAAACATATTTTTTCTTGCACATCTTTTCAACCCCATATTTAAGCTCAGTGACAATTTTTGAAACTGTTTCATGCGATAGAAAATGAGATAATTTCATTTCCATTTGTTACATGTAATAGTAAATGAGATAATTTCATTTCCATTTCAAGCCTATATTTAAGCTCTGCAAGGGTTTATTGAATATGTCTAATGTAACAATATATGAGATATTACACTATTCATTGTCAAAAATGATATACACATTACCATTTAAACTTCAACATATTTTAATCATAAAAAATGAAAAAAACATATGGCCACACTGTTGTGTGCCTCTACAATCGGCACATCTATCAAAAGATGGTTGCAACTCTAACAAACTTGTAAAAAACACCAAACTTCCATGCATAACCCACACAAAACCACAAAGAAAAAATACCAAACAAGAGGAGAGCTTATGCAATGAAACTTGTTCTTAATTTGATTTTTATGGACACTGGAACCCTAGTTCGGTCAACCTCATCTCTCCCTCAACACTTCTGCTTGAACATTCAAAAAATAAGGAAGAACTCTCTTTTCTAATTTTTTAATTCTTGGTTCTAATCAGATACTATTCAACTTGAATGGTTTTGGCTAAAACCCTATTGGATGAATATGTACAGCCACATCAGTGGCCATGTCATGACCACATGGTTTCAATCGAAAACATTTCAGCCAAACTCTTTTTGGCTAGAAATGGTTCACTCAAACCATTTAGTTGGTTGAAAGTGTAACACAACCTTGTCCTTTTACCCATATATTAATATCAATGATGACACACTTCATGACGCCCATTCCATCTATCATATTACACATGATGGGGTAGGGAAGATAGTGGAGTTCAAACTAGATTCAATGCATATCAAATACTTGCACAATATAGAGATTATTGAAATTTAGAAAATTGATCACACATCTCGATTTATTCCTTCTCACATTTTTCTCTAGATTATCCTACTATACCATTGACTACTTTACACTCTCATTCATCTAGAGTGGATCAAATTTCAAAGGACAATTTTGGTCACTTGAACCTATATTTACTTCTATCTACCATGGTTCATGAGACTTGTGTTGATCTTCCACCTCCAACTCTTGCATCTTCAAAAGATTAGTTTAATTCAACATGATTTTAGTTGTATTTTAGTTTCAACTTTGTGGGATGAATTATATCTTACCATTGCAACATTATTTGTTGAGTCACACATTGTTGATAATGGGTACATGATTGAGGATATTCACTTCTACTTTGATGATATCTACAACCCAGATGTCATCACTTCACCATTACCTTTGGAGGTTGTTCTACATGGATATGCACAATTATTTGTATTTTCTTCATTTAATTTGACATCTTTTGATTCATATATGTGGACACTTGATTAGTTTTTTGAGACACCTATCTTCAAATCTCTTCTCCTAATAGAGTTTCCTTTACATTCACCATTTGATTTATTTATCAATAAGAGGAGAAACAATGTTTTTTGATTTTGGATCATCTTCAATATTCTTTTTTACACATTCATTTTTGGTATAGGAGATAATTTCTTACGGGGATGATTCATCATATCTTCTTTTCTCTCCTATGGGGTATCTTGATTGTACTTATGTGACCAAAGTAATCTTTGGGGGGACATGTTAAGTCCCACATTATTTTTTCACATATACACTTTTATTTATTTTATATCTCTTTTATGGAATCTAAGTTATTTTTCTATCATACTCTATTATATTAGATTTATACTTAGAAATCTTTAGTATTCATTACTTTTACATGAACTCTTCATAATCGATGCCAATGCACTCACCATATAAATACTCAATAGATCACCATCACCATTACAAGATATACTAGACACCAACTAAAATGGTGTTCTTCCTCTAGATCCATTCTCTAAATTTTTATATTGTGCTAGTATAGAATCCCACTATCTGTGTCTATCTCTTCGTGTGTGCCAATAATAAGAAAATAAATTATTATCTCTACCTAATGAAACTAAAAAATCCTCATGTATGCTATCCATTTATTTGAAAATATAGGTTTACAAGAGACTTCCCAAATTCTAGAACATGTATTTTGATAAAAGGAAATAAATTTTAATTGACCCTATCTTAAGATCATTCTCCCCTCTCCATAGTTAGTTCCCTATCTATCCTATTTGTGGAAGAAAAAAGTTAATCAACTTGTATTATGAATAAAATAATATCTAAGGTCATCATTTCCCCCATTTAGAGATACCCTTCTCTCAAAAAAATCCCCCCATTGTAGAGTACAAACCCCCTACAATTCAAGTCATTAAACTCTTGTCAAGGAATGGTATTTTTATTATTGATAATTTATTTTTAACTAGGAGGTTAGAAATATTATCTCTCTAATTATGGTTCAATCCAAGGGAATCATCTTTACAAATTTCTTCCTTCATCTCTGTGAAGCATTTTTTCCTTGATCATTTTGATTTTCAGCTTGTATAATGTTTTTAGTTTCAGATGTGTTCATGCTCAAGTAGAGTTATCGGAAAGGTGCACAATGCACCATGTGGTGGTTGCACAACTTTCATCTTTCACCTTCCTTTCGGAAGAGAGTTGAGACACGTGTTGGCTTGTCAGAGATTTTCTAAGGAGCTATATTCATGAGATTGAAAGTTTCTGCATGTTTACACATCATCTCTTCACTATGGGCGGATTGCGCTTCTTATGAAGCTATATCTTTTTGGAAATTGTCGGAGCTTGCTAGCCTTTTTCTTTTCTTAGTTTTCAGAATGGAAGCTTTGAGTCGGTGCCTTTGGGTGATGTGACTGGTCAACTGGACCTTTCTTCCAAGCTGTGTTTCTAGGATTTGATTGTTTACAAACTTCTATCTTTGCTAAATATCTAAAAAGCATTAATGCGATAGCTGAGAATTGATGAGCAAAGATTGTTATGACCTAACCAAGGATCTACAATCACATCGTGTGCTATCAAAAGTCAACACCTAGCAGTGATTACTTTTGTGTTGAGGTGGTATTTTCTTCTATCTGCAGCTATAAAAGAGAGGTGATGACAGATGAAAGGGTGGGATTCCAAGTTTCAGTTCCCTCTACTGAGAAAAGTTTCTTTAGTTTTCTTAGGATATAGAACTATTTTTAGGAGAAAGTTGCATAACTATTTTTCTCTAGAATGCTATATCTTTTAAGGCTTAAACTATTATCGGATTGGCATCTGACCTCTATTTTAAAGTTCATTCGATATATAAAGCATGAACTATTGAGAATAAATTGTTGAGACTATGCATGTATGACCTTTATCAAGCTTTCTTTCTTTATTTTTTTGTTATAAATGAAACACTGTGTCTTGCAACCTGAATTTGAATAGTTTAAGTAGTTGATTTATATGCTATATGATTGTATAGTAGAATGATAACTTGTGAAAGTTGGATTTTGTCATTGGACTTCTCTATTTTTCCGAAAGGTTGTTTTTTTATTATATTATGTTGTATTAGGAGGGAGAGTTCATGCAATCTCTAAATGTTTTTCCTATTACCCTTAGAAATATTTATGTTTGATCAGACCTTAATGAATGTTGTCTGTAAAAAGATTTGAAAGTCTACACTATGCTTGTTGTTAGCCTTTGTTGTTCATTCTCTTTCCAACAATGAAGGGTTGTGGCATTATATATCTAATTATATCAATCATAGAAATGATTGGGTTTGAAATGTTGTAAAAGTGTTGGCGCATTGCCATTTTTTAAGTTTTATATTTACATTTCCTTCTACCCTTTTGTCCAAACCCCAAAGAAGAGCTAGCCTTCTATAAAAATATCAGAGGTATTCAGTGAGCTACAAATTGGTCCCCCACTCACTGAATTTCCCATAAGACTATCAAAGAGGTGCAAGCTTTGATGATCAACAGTCATTTTTTTGCCATGCCTAGTGGGAGAAGTTTTCTAAATGCTTGATTAGAAGTCAGACATATTTCTTAAATCAGGCTAAGGAAGGAAACTGGAAGTTTCATTCCTAGAATCCAAACAAGAGCATCGTCGAGAGGTCACTTCCAGTACTCTTAGTTACCTGCTCAGTACTTAGAAGGAGAAGACTTACATGATCTATATCACCTATAAGGAGTAATAGAGAAAGAAATAAGATCCCAATATCTAGAGCCTTATCTACTCCACCAAGAGGCTGAACCTTCCAAATTAGAATACATGTATACTCGATTTATAGGAATCTTTTCTCTATGGCTCATGTACCTCCCCTTGCTCCTAGAAATTTCATAACTTGGGATAGCAATAGTCCGCTACATCCACCCACACCCCAAGATGTATGGCCTGCAATACCCACTAAGACCCTCAAGGCTATTACAAAATTCTCTGGAGAAGTCTTCAAAACCCCTTCTGAATACCTTCAAGATATAGCGGAGGTATGTAGGGTACATAACATAACAGAGGAGAACATCACTTTGAGGTTGTTAGCTGCCTCTTTCAAAGGAAAGGCCCAAGATTGGTATCAATCTTTGGTCTCAGGCTCTATCATCTCTTGGGATCAGCTCAGAGAATAGTTGTTCAAATGCTTCTCAGAGAAAGGAGACCACTCTTTATTGCTGCAACAACTAATCACCATCAAGAGAGCTTCGTAGGAGGTCATGAGCGATTTTAGCACTAGGTTTCATAAGACCTGGCAAAGGATCCTTGTGAATGCTCAACCCCAAGCTGCGATGGAGTTCATGTTCTATCTAAAGGCTCTTAATTCAAAAATTGCAGTTATGATAAACTCCATGGGAGGTGATATATTGCTCGACGCCTATGAGGTGGCTGTGAGTGCAAAGAATGGTCTAATTGATGTTGGGAAGCTTCCACCCCAACCTTCGATGCTAGTATTTGCATAAATCTCTAGTGGCATTTAGGAAGAAGCTACTCCAAGAACTTTTGCTACACAATTGACATCAACCATGCCATAGTCTATGTATGTGTATCCCACCGCTCAAACAAGATCGTTGAGCTCTTCCTTAATCGCAGCAGATATCAGCAACATGAAGAGTCTCATGTAGACTTTTTCTAATGAGTTGGTTATTATCAAAAGACAACAAGCAACACCTCTGAAGCAGAATATGCAAGCCTATGGCAGAGGAAATTCATCTTATCAGTAGAATCCATACCAAGGATCCTCTAGAGGAGGAGGTCAACAGGCGACATCTACAAACTAGATAGTTATGGTTACCATGGCGCTACAGATGGTCAAAGATAACTCGAGTAAAGATTTAATTCTAGGACAAAACAATTTGGCAGAAGATGAGAATGTATGGTGCTTCCCATGCAACGATAGCCATATGCCCTGAAATTTCCCAAGGGGGAATATGCAATAGAGGATAGTGGAACAAAGGAGAAAAGGTGTGCTCCCGAATATGCACAAATATGAATCTTTTGAAATGGAAAATGCTCGTTTCAGAGAAAAAATGAAAGGAATGTCCTTGGAGCAAGAACTAGATATGGTGCCTAATCAAGCTCTATTTTCATGGATGGGAGAAGAAGATGTAGTTTTCACAAATGAAGCTCTGACGACTAGTGTTCCACAAGTGTAGTCAGATTAAAACAAAAGATCTAAGAAGGCTAATGGGAGAATACGGGCAACAAGCTCTCACACATCCTTAGCCACAACAACCGCCCCCATAGAAAGAGGCTCCATTTCATCATCTCACCTTTTCCATAGTTGCATGATCCGCCATTGAAAAATGAGGCAAACAAGACACCAAACCTAATCATGACAAAAAATTTTCTCCGAAAACAAGGGAAATACCACCATGCAAGCCTAAGACTCAACCGGTCAAAATGCTTAATGTCATGGAACAATTGAAGAAGGCATCTACTAATGTATCATTGTGGGATGTCATATCTATTCCCAAACAAAGACATTACCGAGAAGCACTAAAGAAAAAGAAAAAAACCCACAGTGGACGCGACTTAGTCATAGCCAAAGCGGAGATAAAGGATCCGCCACCACCCAAGCTCAAAAGTGTAGCTTATGTGAATGATGTAGGTAATGCACAAGAGAAAGAGGTAAGCAAGCAAAATCCCAGACCTTTCTTTTTAACACTTATTGTGGGAGATAAGCTTTTGCATAATAATATGATTGATTCGGGGGCTAGCACAACTATCATGCCAAAACAAGTGGTCGATGCCTTGAAAATTAAGTATGGGCCCCTTGAAAAAGGAATCATGCAACTAGATAGGAAGAAGGTTCGGACCATCAGTCAGATAAAGGATCTATCTCTAACCCTCTTCTCACATCCAAGCCAAACAATCACACAAGAAATAGTAGTGATAGACATTCCCTCGGTCTTCAGGATGTGTCTTTCAAGAGATTTTACTGCAAAGCTTGGTAGATACTTAGCACTCGACTGGTCCCATCTAATATTGAGAACCAAGCATGAGGCGAAGATGAAGATTTTGTCTAAATCCTTACAACCTGAACACATTGCAGACAACACAGTCCTATGCTTTGAGGTAGCACATACCACCATCTCTTACCAAGAGAGATATTGTGTAGAAATGTTGGAAGATGAAGAAGATGCAAGTGATCAGACTCTTGAAGAAGAGGTGCTACTAAACCAATTCATTGAATATGATCCATTCAAAAAATTCCATGAAACAGGTCAAGGCACCTATGTGATTTTCGAGGATGGTCAGGTCTTTCCAAAATTAATGAAGGATCAAGAGGAATATGATGATCTGGGTGATAATCGTCTATGACTCTGTACTTTGATGGCATTAAGTGCAAGGCTAGCTCTAGAGCGGGTGTCTGACTAGTGTCTCCTCCAGGATCGAAAAACCCTCAAAGCTTACCATTTTCAATTCTCATGCTCTAACAATGACGTCGAATATGAAGCCTTGGTTCATGGGGTGATTTTTGCAAAGTGGATAGGTGCAAAGAGAATACAAGCTTCCAAAGTTTCAAAGCTAGTGGTGAGCCAGGTTCACAGACAAGCAACTACAAAAAACACAAGAATGAAGTCGTATAGACATTGAGTTTGGGATCTTATTGAGATATTCGAAGCTTTCAATATACAAGTTATTCCCCGATCACAAAATAGTGTTGTTGATCGAATGGCTTTAGTCAGCTCGCAATTGGAACCAAATTTTGATCTGACCAAGTAGAGTGTGGTGCAAGTCATCATTCAACCCTCAATTCCTAACAAAAATCAAAACTAGTAAGTCTTTGATGATGACATCTGAATTACTTCCTTCATATAGAAATTAGAGACAACTTTTGACTATTCACCACTAGGAGCAAAATTTCCTAAGGAGCAAGTCATCCAATTGAAAGGGAGAAAGCTTCCCTGAGGATTAATTTCTCTCAAAAATATCTTTGATTTTGAAGTCGCAAGAAATGGAAAGAAAAGGTTCACTACGGATGCAAGGGATTATGAAGAGCTTGATGTCGGAAGAGACAAAAACTTTAAAGTCGGAAGGGAAGTTCCTCACAAGGACAAGAAAAGACTAAAGGATCTATGTTTCAAATCTGAGTTATCGCAAAGACCTATAATGATCTGGGAGGTTATGACCCAGGCATAATCCAACATACCATTGACTTGGCAGAAGGAGCCAAACCCGTCTGACAAAATAAAGGGATATTCAATCCGAAGGTTGAAGCATTGATGGCACAAGAGCTAACCAAACTGGTCGAGTCAAAGATCATATACCCTATCAAAAATTCTACCTAGGTGTCAAATTTGGTTCCAGTCTGAAAAAATAATGGCGATATTCAAATTTGTGTCAATTTCTAGGATTTGAATAAAGCCTCGTTGAAAGACTATTACCCCTTGCCATTGATGGAGCAGATCTTGTAGATTGTGGTCAGATCAAAGATGTTCTCTTTGCTAGATGGTTTCTCAGGATATAATCAAGTCTATGTGAAGGAAGTCGAAGAACATAAGACAACATTCACCACTAAGTGGTGAACGTTTTCATACTCAAAGATGTTGTTCAGACTTTCCAATGCTAGTGCGACTTTTCAATGAGCAATGGATATTGCTTTCAAGGGATTGATCAACCTTATTATCCTAATATATCTGGATAACCTAATGGTCTTTTCAAAATTGAAAGATGATCACTTCTATCATCTAGAGAAGGTTTTCCAGAAATGCCAATAGTTTAGGATTTCTTTAAATCCCAAGAAATGTGTCTTCAGAGTACCTCAAGGTAAGCTCCTTGGCTTTGTAGTATCAAAGGAGGGAATAGAAATAGACCCTGAAAGGCTCGGATCTATAATGGAATTATCTCTACTAGTAAACCAAAAGGGACTGCAATATTTTCTAGGGAAGATAAATTTTGTCAGCAGATTCATATTAGATTTCACAGGCATTGTGAGACCATTTACACTGATACTTAAGAAGAACCTTCTTTTCATGTGGACCCCTGAAGGAAAAGCAAATTTTGAGCAACTAAAGCTAGCCATCTCTATAGCCCTAGTGTTGGTCAACCCAGATTTTTCCAAAGACTTTCTACTCTATGTGTATAGTGGCCAACATAGTATAGCTTCGGTGCTCACTCAGAAGTGCAAGGAAGATAATGGGGAGCATCTTATTGCATTCCATTCGAGGACCCTGAAAGGTTACGAAGCTAGGTATAATTGTGTAGAAAAGCACACTTTCACCATTGTTAAAAGCTTAAAAAAGTTCTAACACTTGGTGTGAATGGCCAACAAGATAACTATTCTCATGGCACATCCCAATATGTGGGAATACATTACAGAAGGTGAGATAATAGAAAAGAGGAAAATTGGATCACCAAGATCCTAGAATATGATGTGGACATTAGACCATCCAAGCTGGTTTAGAGAAGAGGTATGTGTGAATACATTGCACAAGAATCAAGTCTCAAAGCTAAAAGAGAGACCGATTAGGTCTACTTGAACCAATTTGAGTCTGAAGAATCTTGGGTGGCTGATCAGACACAATATATGCAAAAGGGATACTACTTGACTAGCCTTTCACTTCATAAAAGGAGATACTACCGATTGTAAGGCACCAAGTATGTATTAATTGAGGTGTATTATTTAAGAGAAATTATGATGGTGTACTACTCTGGTGTCTAGACAAGCTACAACAAAAAGAGTTCTCAATGAATTCCATCACCGTCTAGAGGGTGGACATTTCTCCGCCAAGACTACTACTTTAAAGATAATGTGAGCAAGATCTTATTGGCCTTCTATGTTTTCCAAAGAAAATCATCTGGTACAAAAGTGTACCCAGTGCCAATATTTCATTGGCAAAAGAAAGAATGTTGCTTTGCCCCTAAGCTTGATCGTAACTAAGGAACCCTTTGCTCAATGGGGTTTGGATTTTATCAAAATGATAAATCCTATCTCCAGCACTAGACACAAGTGGATCCTCATAGCAACCAACTACTTCACAAGATGAATAGATGGCATAGCCCTAAAAAATGCCACAGAGGGGGAAATTTTAAATTTCCTTGAAGAGCTAGTGGCTAGATTTGGCCCGTCTAAGACCATCATATCTAAAAATGCCTGAGCTTTTCTAGGATCAAGAATGTCATATTTTGCTATCAGACATGGGATTTTCCTTAAAACTTCATCAAATTACTACCCACATGGGAATGGGTTAGCAAAATCAACCAACAAAAACCTAATTAGGCTTAAAAGTGCATTGGATCATAACAACAAAGGGATTGGCACAAACATCTAAAATTTGCTCTGTGGGTAGACCAGATTACTCCCAAGAAAATTCTAAAAACTTCCCCTTAAGAATTTGTGTATGGAAAAGAGGTTGTATTAACCCATTTCCATAGAGATTCATGCCTTACAACTACTGAAAGCCCTAGAAATTGAAGAAAGCAGCAAAATGGAAGTACAGCTAGTGGAACTCCTCAAGCTAGAAGAAGATAGAGAAAAATATTTCGAAGCCATGATCAACCGTCAACAAATAGTAAAGCGATGGTTTTACAAAAAGACTTCTAACCCAAAATTCAAAGAGGGGAGCTTAGTGCTAAAGTATGATGAACGTACTGCAAAACTAGGGCAACACACAAAATTTGAAGCACTACGGAAGGGACCCTTCCGAATTAGCACGTGGAAGGAGAAGAATGTGTATAAACTTGAAGATATGGAAAGGAAACACTTTAGATATACAGGTGAATGGTATTTATCTGAAGTTATTCCATTAAAATACACAATTCTTTAAAAAAATTAATAGTTATGTACCATATGTATAATTTTTTGTAAATACATTCTAATTTTGAGAATAAGCCATCTAAGAATAACACTAAAGAAACAATTTTTTTAATTATAATATATTCATCAAAAAATTTACAATATAATGCAAGGCTTGAGGCTCAGATATAAACATGAGGCTCTCTTGAGCAAACCCAAAAAGAGTAGTAGAGAAAAAAGAAGCAAAAGGGAGGCAACATGCAAAAAGTAGTAAAGTAAAGCCTCTAGCCATTGTCGATGAAGAAAAAAGGGATCATTATCAGGTTCTTCTTCTTCCTCTTCTTCTTCTTATCTAACAGAGTACAAAAGGGGTTGAACACACAACACACACGGGCTACACACAGTGCAGACCAAAGGCCTATTCATCGTGACTCTACACCAGAAAGCTGAAGTGCTTCCTCCAAGAAAGTCTCGAATGTGCTCCATGCCGTACTCTCATAGTAGATAGGTGATCGCTGGTTGAGAAGAGCAGGGATGTGTCTCAAGGTCCATAGTGTTGAAGTCAGAGAGGAAGGGTAACTAGGGTACGTCTATTCCAAATTCCATGTGCCTGTCAAGATCGATGGCACTTGGGATACCAATGTCGAGGATGGCCACTTGCACTATCTCACCAAGCCCTTCCATCAACAAAGTGTCAAATGTTTGGTGGCATAGTTCAATTATCATGGGCTTGGCCATGTTCAGGTCAAGCAGCGAGGCCACAAAGCAAGAAAGGACATTCTAGTTTCTCCAGAGCTAGTTTTCATAGTCAATGAAGTCCTAGCCAACTACCCACTTGAAAGAAACCATGGCAAGGAGGTCGTGTTTCTTCACCAGGAGCTTAATGCGGTCACTAGTGACCTCTCCCACAAAGCAGTATTGTGGCCTCCATGGCAATAGCTGAATAGGAGTGCCCAAGCTAGTAGACATTTTGAAATAGCAGCAAACTATGGTGGAATGGAAGAAAGTGGAAAGCTTGCTAAACTTAAGAGACTATATTTTTGAATGAATATTGCATAAGGTGGCATAGCTATATATAGAAAGATGAGCTGGTGAACTCAACCAATAGAAGGTCTATTTTTGGTCAGACGACAACAAGAAAATATCAAGGAAAACTGGAGAAGGGTAGATAAATCATATGAAGAATATAACATAACATCTTGAGAAATAAATTTGGGCATTGGGAGTAAATACTCTTGTATGTTGATTGTTGACATGTGTCCTTTGCCACCATCAACACCAACTAGCTTACTAATGAGAAAAGACATGGATTAACACACTAAGCTCTAACAAATTAATGGTCATGTTTTTTCAAGGGTACCTTGTATCAGCTCAGCATGTTTGACATAGCAAAAAGCATGCTTTTCAATGCAATGAGTTGATTTGTTAAAAACACGGCAGAGAGAATGTACTAATTCTATTCTTGCGGTGTTTTTGGAATTCCCAAGGGATACAGATCTC
>VDFB02319396.1:0-21530 GCA_007258455.2 Sequoia sempervirens
TGCGATCCTTATTGAAAGCATGTTAACTGGAACACTACCATCAGTTAACGAAAAACCCTAAAAGAAACTCCAAGTGTGTAAAGCTAATCTTAGAGATATGCATGAGATGAGACAGCGAGTCAACTTGAGAAGGTAACGCCAAGTTTAACTTCTGTGTATAATCTCTATCCTGAGAGGTGGGAACTGAAGTTTACTGTCCGTCATCTTGAGCAATCAATCCCTCAACGAGATTGTTAACTGTGTCACTATCTGGAGCTATGAGACTCTGTCGAAGAATGCTATGTCGGTGCAACATATCCTCACCAGCTGTGATCTGAGACTGAAGTTCACCTCTACTCCTTGTTGCTGTAATGTCCCCTTCTCAAATGTGATCAAGCTTCAAGGACTGTTGGCCTAATCCTAGACCAGAGTCACTGACAGAAACAGGGTTTCCTAATTTTGAGGAGGTTGTTGTTTGAAGTTTGGAATTCTAATTGCGGATTCTTTCTGGGTTTTCAGAGAGCTTCGCGGTGGTATGGTCAGTTTGGCATTCCGAGCAACTTCATGAATTTACTATTTTTAGTAAATTCTATTTTTAGCAGTGGACAGGTTGGATTCAATTCAGTTGATCTTCTTCTTCAGTTGGTTCAGCTGGCACTTCAGTTTTTGGCCTTGGGTGCAATTTTCTTGGAGAGAAGTATTTTTCATTATAATATTATATTTTAATATTATAACACCCCTTTACCTAGCAGTACAACTTCATGTTGTTTTTAAAAAGGGGACTTAAAGGGTCAAGGCGTCATTGTGAGATAAATTATGTTTTAAAAGTGAAATATTGAGCTAAGTGAAATGGACGCCTACTTGAGTGATTGACTTTTATTAAACAGTGAAATATTTCATTAAGGAAAAAGGACGCCTTCTTTTGGAGGGAAATGTTGAATTCAAAATTAGGGTTTTGGGCGCCCTTCTTGAAGCTTCTAGAAGGTTCTCTTCATGTCTTTATATTCAGGCCTCAGCTCTTCATTTGGGATCTTTTGTCTACTACATCGTTATGCTGCTGAATTGTCTTCAGGCACTCGCTTCGAGGAATGCACACCTCCTAGCATTGGCTCATCTTCTTGCTTGAAAGATAGCAACTAGTTGAGAGGTTAGCTTGTAATAAGTTTGTTATTGCATGTCAGTTGAATGTCTAGCATTTTTGGAGTTGTAGCTTGCATTTTCTGTTCATTTTGTAGTTGCTGAATGTCATAGTGGAATGTAAGAATTGCTTATATCTCAAGAAAATAAAATACCATTGTTCTGGGCATTGTTAAAATCTATTTCTCCATGAGGGGCGACCATGTTTGCAAAGTTTCGGAATTTATAATGTTGATTTGGATTTTTAGAACAAAATCGCCCTTATTGCTGGGCCATACCATTTGAGGAGCTCTGTGTTTTGTGCAAAAAATAAATATTGGCTTTTTGGGTGGGTTTCAGTGCCTTGACTTGAGCGCTAGCCTTCTTAGGGAATATTGCATCTGATATCTTGTCATTTGGTGAAGTTATGAGCTAGATATGTGCATTAAGCTGAGTTAAGTTGTTGCTGTTTACTCATTTCAGTCGCTGGTCTGTTGTAACAGTCATAAGTAATTGCAGTTTATGAGTAGTCTGAGTTTAGAGAGGTTGGTTATGCATTGTGAAAGTCTTCTAGGTCATTGCAGCATTGATGAACTTGATAGGTTGGGCTCTAGCAAAGCATTTTGATATATTGTAAGCTGTTTAGTAGTACTAACAACAATTCTCTTCTTTATCTTTCGTTATATCTATTGTAATTCCCACTGAATAAGTGGAAGAGGTTGGCTTGCCGCCTATTTGCTTTCAGTTAAGTAGTTTAGGGACCCTCTGACCATATGCTCGCCATTACTCGGCGCCATTCTTGGTTAGGGTTACATTCTGTTCATCATGCATTGATCCTCTGACCATATGCTCGTCTGCACAGGCGCATTCTTGGTTAGAGTTCCCTTCAGTTTGCATTTGCATTAGATCCTCTGACCAATGCTCACACCTTGCCCACATTGGGATCTTGGTGTACAGTCTGGTTAGAGTTACTTTCCGCATCGTTTTGGTTTAGTGCTAACCTTAACGGGTGCGTGTTGAATTGTAACCTCATTGCAAAAAACAAAAAAAATTGTCCGGATCATTACAGTTGCCTCATCGAACAATGCTGACATGACTGTAAGCTGAGTAACCTTACAGCCAACGGTCTCCCCATTGAAAATGGTATGAATGAGTGCCTGAAGCTCTGACTGAACATCGGTAAGCTCAACGTAGGCACCACCCTCAACTTGATATCGACACGGTAAGCGAGAAACTAAAGTTCTCACAGACCGGAGTGCACTAGTAACGTGCTCTCTACTCTCAGCCAACTCTGATGCCAAAGTGTCCTCTATCTTTTCCTTGAAAACCAATTGTGTTTTCCAAGAGTAGATAGCTTCCCTATCCTTTGCATCTGTGACTGCATCATAGGCCACACTCAGATGAGCGATCATAATCTCATCCCGGGGTTTATTAATTGCCATATCTCGCTCCTCATCCTCGAGACGAAGATGGAGCTCTCGTGCATTGTATCGCAACTGATATAACTCTGTGAGCATAGCACGACCTCTAGCAACGAACTCCTCCTCCCATTCATCCAAACGCTTGCCCTATGCAACTAAGTGATTAAGTTGATTTTGCTTTGTTGGAGGCTCAAGCATTGGTGGGAGTGTGTTAATGGCGTCTGGTCTATGCACAAGGCTAGAAATATATTGACGAAGTTGTCTGATTTCAGCCTTGAGGGCTGCCTTATCTTCTCCGTCCTTCATTATTCTATCCCTGGCACTGTCTGTAGCAACTTGTAGGAGATCAACCTGAGTTTGGCGTGTGCTATGACCAAGGTTGACTGTGATAACCTCAAGATCCTGAGATTCCAACTTAGCCAAGTTCTTCCCCTGTGGAGGTACAGCAGTCTCGACGACAATCTCCATGTCAGTGTTCCTCTCCACGTGGACCATGTTCTTGACCCTCTTGTCTGGTGCATCCTGGTAAATCTCATCAAAATCAGAATGATTAAGAACATAGGATGGCTGCCTCCTCTTCCTTCCTAGCTGAGCTTCGATCCATGATTGGTCTCGACTAATGCTACTAGAAGGGTCTGTACTAGCGACAGGAGGTACTGACGAGAGTGAATGAGTAGAGGATCCACTGCGAGGTGGAGAGTCTAAATCCAATTCAATGAGAATTGGGGTTGGTGACTGCTCTGAAACTGGTGTAGGAACTTGAGGCTGAACCTCAGGCACTGGCGGACTCTGAATTGGCCTCTGAACTAGCTCTATGACCGGCTGTCTGTCAGGCTCCGTGTGTGTAACAATGGCAAGCACCTTGCCCTTTGAATTGTTTGGCGCTTGACCTTTCTTAGGAGGATTACTCCTGTTCTTTTGTTTAGGTTTTGACGAGGAAGGTAGCGAAGGATTCACTACTACTGGCGGCTTTGCTTTAGGAACACTTACCCTCCTTGTCTTCTTGCTGTTGAGGTAAAGTATACTGTTATGAATAACTCTACTTGACCTCTCTTTGACCGTTGCGTATTCTTTGGCATACCAATGAACTGTTGGCAACGGTTGTGTATCTACTTGCTCTCTGAAAAACTGAGGAAGAACTTCTCCCTTATCATCTGATAAACCTCCCACATCTTCTGACAAGAAAACAAAAATCTATGAGAGAGAGAAGCGGCTGTAACTACGTCTGCGAACCTCGAAGTCATCTGCGCAATTTGCCCAGTAATCCTCCATAGAAGGCTCATGATATGTGCTTCCAGCAAGGTGAGTTATGTAATGACCTGAAAGATCATAGGCACGTGCTTCAACAAGATACTTAAGATGATATTTCTCGAGCTCTTGTCCTGCAACTTTGGCATCAATTGCCGTCTTGCACCAATACATTCCAAATTGAAAAGGAAAATTGATAGATGGTCTGTGCCTACGGCATAAAAGACGATGAACATCATGCATCTGTCTCAGGAACTCCTAAAAGATTGTCTTATCTGAAAGATAACGTGGAAGCATAGCTGGATTTCCTGTAAATCCGTATACTCGGATGTAGGTGTATGTCGGGAACTGAATAAACCAATCTGCCCATCCATCCATCGCTGCCCTAGCAACTGCCGAGATACGAACGTGCAATTCCCGGTCCAAATTTCTCACCGTATAAGTCAGAAAAGCCTCATGAACACGCTTGAAATGACGTTCAGCCCTAGTGAACTCAAGCTTGATCATAATACTGTAGACTTTCTGAACACCGAATGCCCACTGTTTAGTCTCCGAACTGACCCTCGATAAGCGATCAAGTACACGAGATAATGCAACACATGAAAAACTCATGAGCAACTAGGAAACTGGTGATTTGCCTGTGGAAAAATATCGCTGATGAAGGATGCCCAGTCATAATGCTCTGCCCAGAAATGATGCGACCAATAATGTAATACATCCAAGGCTGGAAAACATTCGCATGTGCTTGACCTGGACACCATTCGGGAGTGATTAGAATCGCTCATCCTTGTATTCATCACGCACCCACATTGTTTGGCACCGTTCTTTGCTTGTTTTAACCATCTTTCTCCATCTTCTTCTGGATACTTGTCCACATCAACGCCAAATGCCTGCTCTCACACCCACATGGAAATAACTAGACTATTAGGGTGTTGAGGAATGCCAAAACTCCTTTCAATGTCCAAAGGTTTGAGACTACAAATAACTCGCCTCCATCAACTGACACTATCTCACGAGTAGTAGAATTGTAATGCTTAATACAAGCCATCACGAATTCAACACAATGAATGGAGATAGGTATGGAAGCTGCCTCCAATAACCTAGACTGTTCGATATTTTGAATAATCGAAGCTCTGATCTTAACCGGATCTAGAACTGCTTCTGGCAACACTTTGTGAAGATCTGTCTGAACCATCCTGAGGAAGTCATGAGTAAGGACTGTTTTGGCCCTGTATTCGAGCTGAGTGTACTGCATTATGAAAAATTTGCCTGTTGACTATGAACTCAGCTATGTTCTGACAAGATTTCTGGAAAGCTAAAAATAGCCTGCGAGAGTTAAAAATAGCCTTCCGAAGAGTTATTTTTAGTGAAAAATCTTTGATATGGGTTTTGTCCAGAAAAAGATTCTAAGACAACCCAGAACGTCAGATATGCGAAAATATGACTTCTACTTGATCATGCAAAGACTTTTCAGTTGAGAAAATTAGTAACTCGAGAACGAATGTTTTGAAGTTAAAAATTTCCCCAAAAATCAAGCGCACAATTTTAACTTGAGGAAATTATATAGAAATGATCCAGAGGTTTGAACTTGTCGAATTTGCCAATTTCAGGAACATGCGAATTGGAATCTGAGAGAAATCTGAGAATCAAGGAGGAAAAAGACGTTTTTTGTATGCTCTTCTTCAATAAAAATCGCCCTTAAAAATTTCCCCAAAAATCAAGCGCACAATTTTAACTTGAGGAAATTATATAGAAATGATCCAGAGGTTTGAACTTGTCGAATTTGCCAATTTCAGGAACATGCGAATTGGAATCTGAGAGAAATCTGAGAATCAAGGAGGAAAAAGACGTTTTTTGTATGCTCTTCTTCAATAAAAATCGCCCTTGAATTCTTCAAATTGTTGACAATTGTGAACTTTTAACTTGCAAAAAGATTAGTTAGATAAAATCGCCTTTTGATTGTTGATGAGGAATTCGCCTTTACTCTACAAGAATTCGCCTTTGCTTGAGAATCACGAATTTATCTTGAAGTTGCGCCTTTGTTCTGAAGAAAATTCGAACTTGCCTTTTGCCTTGAGAAATTACGAATTTCTATTGAAGTTTGAGAATTCGCCTTAGCAAACTGAAGAATTACGAATTTGCCTTAAGGATACGCCTTTGTTCTGAAGAATTGAATTTACTTTGAAAAATACGAATTTCTCTTAAGATATGAATTTCCTCTTAAGAAATACGAATTTCTCAAAGCTTGGTGAATAATAAATGAAGGCGCCATGCTTAAATAAGAAGAAATTCGCACCAACTAGAGAACTGCAAGATTTAAAACCCTGATTGAAATAGAAGCCTTCCAATTGGTCCCTTTTCAGTTTCACTGCCACTAACTCGAAGTTTGAATTTAAATAAATAATAAAATATTCATTATGCAAATAGCAAAGGCGCCAAAAATAGAAAATCGCCACTTAATGCCAAAATAGCAAAATAAATATTAAACATTTTGAACTTCAGTTGACAATTCGAATGAAGCTTTAGGATTCACCGTTAGACTTCACCAATTCCGAAAAGTCATCTCTTGAGCTCATAGGCGTCCATTTGCTTAAGATATTGCACTTTTTATTAACTTCCTATTTTATAGCTGACGGCAAAGTTACGACTGGCCAACTTCAACACTGATTTCTGAGTGATCGGGAGATGCTGAGATTGAGCCGGAGAATTCGTCGGAAAGCCTATTGTACAAGGAAGAAATGTCTGCTGGGAGACACTATTGCAAAATCCATCATTTAACACCCTGAAAAATTAGGCGCCCCTGATTAAATTCATTTACGGGTTCCAGACTTGACCATTTCCCTAAACTGCCATCTGACACTTCAAACAGCTGCTGACGGCGAACGACAAACCTTGCTGATAGGAAACCAAGCTCACTGCATGCCTGGAGACATTCTGCATCCAACGACTGTACGCAAGGCATCTAAAAAGTTCATTAAGGGCCTCAAAAGTAAAAGCGCCCCTGACCTTCAGTTGCACTTACACCATTTTGACGAAAGTTGAACTCTCAACCAGATGCCCTATTTTGACCTCTGATATCTGGAGCTGGGATGACCCGATTCGAGCACTATCATTTTTAACGGACAGCCAGAAGAACGCACAAGAGAAGTCTCTGGAGGCGACGAAGCAAGAAAACTGCTTCTAAGACCTCAAAAATGCAAGTGTGTATTTTATTTAAAATATACGCTCCATACTTAACATTTTCCGGATGTCTTCACTTTTCAGCATTTCGCCAAAGACCTCGCATGTACGAGCGTTTGCCAAATCCTGGAAGCTGATGGCTAGGCTCATTGAATAGATAAAGTAATTACGCTCAAGTCTCGTGAAGACTTCGAACGCGAACGACCTCATCTGACAGGCCTGAAGGCTAGGCGCCTCTGGACTGTAGAAATACAATGCAAATTTTATGTTGGTCCGCCCGTGAAATTACGTGCTTAGTAGCAACGCTGTCACGACCACCTGGAACGTCGGATCGACAAGCAGGATGGTGCAACGCGAAGCTAGACTAGAGTAGTACTGATGTCAGGAAGACCTCGTCAGCAAATTGGATCATCTTAAGGGTCATTTTGACAAGTGCCCCTGAGTTATAGTTGCACTGGAAACGCAACGAAGAAGGTCAAAGATGTGAAATCTTCATTATAAGCTCATCTTCAGACGTTGACTATCAGAGCTCTGGGACTCGAATGACTGCGTTTGATATTTCGTCGGATAAGCAAACTA
Organism: Sequoia sempervirens; assembly: GCA_007258455.2. Lineage (NCBI taxonomy): Eukaryota > Viridiplantae > Streptophyta > Pinopsida > Cupressales > Cupressaceae > Sequoia > Sequoia sempervirens. Next base: position 7,524 of record VDFB02319396.1, read on the forward strand.
GTCGAGAAGAGATTGACTGTATCAGCTACCAGAAGTACCAAAATCCACCCTCCCTTTAAGAAGGGCGCCCTCAAGCTATAGGTGCGCTTTTGCTGAAAAAAGGACAAATTTCGCATATGTGAAGCTTTGGGAATTTCAACTTTTGTCGCCAGTTGCCGGAACTGCGGGTCTTAGAAAGCTTCGCTTGATATCTCATCGGATAGCTAGACCAATTCTAAAGAGATTGACTGTATTTATAAGCACTTTCAACAAAATATTGACCTTCAAAAAGAAGGGCGCCCTTGGGCTACAGGTGCGCTTTTTTGCTTTTCTCTGAAAAATCTTCATAAATTAACCATTAAAAACTCCGTCTTGACCACTGAAATGACCATGTGCAATGTGAAATGCTGTCGTGAGACGCTCCTCCATCGTGAAAAGCTCCATTCTGAGTCTCTGATTCAGGTTCTGATCAATAAAATTGACTTTGATTGACAAAATATTGACAAAAACTCTATGCTTGATATTGCCCAAAACTGTATTTTATATCATTTTAGCAAGGTTTAGACTCTTTTATGCAAAATGCCTTGATGAAGCAAAAAATTTGGTTTGAGTACAACACTGAGCAACTTTCTGAATCTACTATTTTTAGTAAATTATATTTCTGGCAATGGTCTTGTTGGCTTCAGTACAGTTGGCTCCTCTCTGTAGTCAGTTCAGTTGATATGGTTGTTTTTGGCCTTTTCGTGCATTTTTTGGAGAGATAAGTATTTTAATTAAAATGATGTTATATTTTAATGTTATGACCCCTTGGCCTAGCTACATGACTTTATGTTGTTCTGAAAAGGGGGACCTCATGGGTGAATGCATCATCAAGAGGAAATTTAATGTTTCTAAGGTCAAATATTGTTCTTAGAGGTGGGACGCCAACTTTTGAAGAGAAGATAATTTTAAATTAAAGAAATATTGCCTTTATGAGTTTGGACGCCACTATTGGAGGGATAAGGGGTCAGCTTAAATTTGAATATTGCTTGACTATTTTGGGCACCCTTCTAGATGCTTTTGGAAGATGCTTGGCAAGTCTATTTAAGGAGGCCTCTTCTCTTCATTTGATTATCTCTTGTCTACACTATTGTTATGTTGCCGAAATGGTGAGTGAATAGCTTCGAGGAAAGCATACCTCTTAGCCTAGGCTTGACTTCTTGCTTGAAAGATAGCAACTAGTTGAGATTTTAGTTGTTCTTGGTCCTTGAGTAGTTGTGCACATTGTAGTTGAGTTCTTGCATTTTCTATCAGTTTTTGGAGTTGCTGGTTCAGTACAACTGAATGTTGTTTTTGCTCATAAATCAAAAATTAAAAATAATCTTGTTCTAGGTGTTTCATGTATGCATTTTCTAGCTAGGGGCGACCCTTCCTAGCAAGTTTCAGATTTTTTAGTTGTGAATTGGATTTTATATTGAAAAATTGCCCTTCCAAGAGGGTCGTACCATCTTGTGGTACCTTGGAATGTGTGCACAAAAAATATATTTCATTTGTTTGTAGTTTCTTAGTCTTGACATGGTCGCCATCATCCTAAAGTTCAATTGCAACAGATTTGAAGTCATTTGGTGAGGTATTGTGAGTTTGGTGAGCATTTTAGTGAGTTGCAGTGTTGCTGGTTATGCATTTTCAGTTAATGTTTAGTTATATCAGATTGTAGGAGTTTGTCATTGGAGTTGGTTTTGAGTCTTGGAAGTCTAGTTGTGCATGGGAGAGTTGTTATACATTATTGTAGCATTATTAAGCTTCTAATCTTATGCTCTTGGCAGGCAATCTATCTTATTGTAAGCTGAACAGTAGTACTGTCAGTGTTCTCACTTCTTAATTACTTACTTGTACTTCCCGCTGAATAAGTGGAAGAGGCTGGCTTGCCGCCTATTTATTTTTCAGAAATTGCATTGTACTTCAAATTGCTGATTGGTTGAGCTGTCACAAAATTCATGGATCCTCTGACCATATGCTTGCCCCTCCTCCCACCTCGGGTCTTAGGGTGCATTCTTGGTTAGAGTTACTTTCAATCAGCAATTTGTAGGGACCCTCTGACCATATGCTCGCTCCTCCTCCCACATTGGGTCTTAGGGCACATTCTTGGTTAGAGGTACTTGAGTTCAGCAGTGCATAGAATCCTTTGACCATATGCTAACACTTTGCCCAACATCGGGATCCTGGTGTACATCCTTGGTTAGAGTTGCTTTCCGCATCGTTTTGGTTTTAGAGCTAACCTTAACGGGTGTGTGTTGCATTGCTTATTGTAATTAAAAAAAAAATAAAAAAAATTGGTCCGGATGATTACACAAAAGCAATCGACTGTAAGTGTCGCCACGATTCCAGGGAACGGATTATCATCACAACCTCACCAATAACCAAATCGTCCATGCCAAGAGGCGGTGTTTGTGTGGAGCAAAGCCACTGAAAGGGCGAGCTCCTAATCACCTTATCGAATGTCTAACTTCCTAGGCCCAACAGTTATATATCGGTGATCGATTCTGTATTGCCTTGTTAATTCCAGAATTACAATAATTGCCTGGCTACGATATTTCAGTTTCTGATATATATATATATATATATATATATACTGTTGGAAGTTCGTTGTTTCGTGTGATCGGATTTGTTATTCAGTTAAATGGAATTGAATCTTGATCATTATTGTTTCCTAGTTGTTCGTTGCGAAAACAACTAATTCTGCCCTAGCTACTTACACGCCAGGAGTTGTGAAGCAACTGCTTTGGACCCAAAAGAAAAGGGGTGCCAAGCACGTCACGACTTGGATCCCAAACCACCACTTCCTCACATCCGCCAAACATAAGAAGATTGTGGTATCTCGAAGTGCTAGCATTACAAAACCACTCCCCAACTTCTATATACCCCCCATGGATGTGACTAATACTGCACATAGGTGCAAGAAAAAGTATAACTGCCCCCTCTAGATTGCTGATATGGAAGAGATCAACAACTGAAATATCCCACCGCTTCCTGAGATATTTGCTAACTGTTCTATTCTGCTTTTTCTGATTGCATTTTCTGAGTTTTATGTTTTGTAACTGTTTGGTTTTCAATGATTTTAAATATTTTAGGTATATATGCCACGAATGCAAATGAAGAATATTGACAAACAATTGCAATTAAAGCAAACTGTTGAAACAAACCCTTTATATATATATTCAAATCAGATTTACAATTTTCTTAGCAAATACATTATGAGCATAGCTAGATATTCAGAGACCATAAGTGCAGGTCTGAAATCTTATAACAGCAAGCTGATGAACCACAACAACCAATGCCTAGCTCCAGAATTGATTTTCTCCCCTTTAGAAATGATGCCAAATGGATGCCATGATGAAATCGTCCCAAATGAAGGAAGAATGAAGCCCAACAATGAATTGTTTGGCTCCAAGATTCACACGCCCAGCCAAGGATGCTGTACGGCCTGCTATAGGAAGAATGGTACAGCCTTGAAACCCCCACGTAGCAATTAATGATGATTGCTAGCAACAAATTAAAGGCCTCCAATGATTGTTCTTTCAACAATATGAAATCTGCTCTGCAAACCCTTGTAAACTTCTGCGATTTTCACTCCAAATAAACACAATGTGACTTCTGATGCAAAGCCACCTGAAACAACAACCCTTGGATGCTATTTCACACTTGTATAGGTTGCTCAAATCAAAGAGAATGGACGTTCTCCATGATTAAATTGAAGAAGAAACCCCTGTTTTCTCCTCACTTCCAAAGTTCTTCTAGATGCCAAGTGTTGAATAATAATCAATAATGATCAATTTGCTTTTCCAAAGCTTTTTATATCACTTCTCAAAAAGCACGACTCCCAAGTGCAATTAAATCATTAAAATATATTAAGTGGAGATATAATATATCTCCACTTGGGTGCTCAACTCCATAACTTAACATTTTGACTTTATATTATAAAATTAACCTTTATTACAAAGTGAAATGTAATCATTAAATGACATCTTAATAATAAATATACCATAACTCCATAAATAAACGTGATTTATTAATTTTGACTTCACCACCGGCTAACCCAATGCTCACTCTGCCCATCTAGATGCCTTACTATAAATAGTAAGGTTTGCCTCTATCACCCAATTGACTTACTATAAATAGTAAGTGTATAAAAATGGAGCCAAAAATCCCTGAATAACATAGTCTCTCACTATGCGAAGGGATTGGAGAGATAAACACTGCAAACTGTCATTTGAAGAACTCATTAACACCCACATAAGGCCCTCTAATCAGCATTATTAGCCTATGTGGTCCTGATGATAGGCTAATCCTCTAAACTCTGATGCTCGCTAAAAAGGGGACATTACAACAGCCTCAAGATTGAAAGTCTGACCTATGGAGACGCACGTAATATTGCTAAGGTCATAGGGTGACAAAATATCAACCCTATGTTGCTCTCCAATGACGAGGAGATGATGCAACTCTCCTCCAAACTCATGTACAACTGCTGTCTTCCAAAAGTTAGGAAAAAAGTCTTAGTTCCATGTAGTAAGACAGCCATTTCCTAACAAATTAACGGGTAAAATTCCATTATTGCAGGCTGGAACACCAATGCCATCATGCTCACCGGGACCATAACTCCTTTGAATCCCCGTTCCCCCAAGTGTATGCCACACAACGGTAAGTGCCTACACACAGAGCTCATCAATTTGAATCTCTGATTCGTGAAGGGCCATCTGAGTGCTCTTCAAAGAATCTTTGGTAACCAGAAGCTCATAGGAAAGCTTGTGAACCTCCTCCTCTTTCCCTTTCAACACACCAAAATAGATCTCACCCAACAGGAGAAGGTGGTCTCTATCAGAGAGTAGTTGTTGGTAATTTGACTTCATTACCACTAACGCTTCCCTAAGTGCCTATGAATCCAAAAGGGAAAGTTCTTTATCAAGGTTCATGTGTGCCCCTAAAGACCTCCAACAACATTTTGCCATCAACTTAAGGGTATCATAGTGTTTAATGGCTCCAATAACCTGGTCTTCATTTATCCTCAGCTGTCCTGCCAAATGATAGGACTCCCAAGACCTATCAACCTTGTTCAAATTTTCTAATTTGTAATCAACATCATGCAATACAAATCCGATTTCTTATCATGGTTCATAACCATCCCATCAATGCCATCAATGCTGCCCCTTGTGCTCAATTGTGTAGATGAAGTAGGAATTGCAGTATGGTCAAGAGTAGATCCATCCCAAGCAGGATCCGCGTCAAATGTAGGGACCATCACTCCCGGATCCCACATGCTAAAGTGCTGATTGCTCAATTCAGGGAAAATGTGGTCATTATATTCCTTATGATTGGTCACTTCAGTGAATAAGTCATTCTCCCTAGTATGGAAATCATGATAGTCACTCCCAAGCATGGGCTTGGTTTGAGGCTTAAACTAAACTCCACCTGTATCATCATCCCTGAAACCAAATGTAGCACTGTCATCATCAGATGATTTGAAAGCTCCACCATATCCGCTCACAACTTGCGCATCATCAGGTACTAAACCATGAGGTGTATCATCCTGAAAATCGTTTTCATTACCTATTGCAACATTGTAATGAACCGGACCAATTTTTTTCAAATTTTCAATATAGCAATTACAATCAACACGCACCCGTTAAGGTTAGCACAAACCCAAAACGATGCGGAAGGTAACTCTAACTAGAATGTACACCAGAATCCCGATGTGGGCAAGGTGTGAGCATTGGTCAGAGGATCTATGCAATGCAAAACTGAAAGGAACTCTAACCAAGAATGGCGCCGAGTGATGGCGAGCATATGGTCAGAGGATCAATGCATGATGGACAGAATGTAACCCTAACCAAGAATGGCGCCGATTGATGGCGAGCATATGGTCAGAGGGTCCCTAAACTAATTACTGAAAGCAAATAGGCGGCAAGCCAGCCTCTTCCACTTATTTAGTGGGAAATACAAGAAAATCAGAGAGAAGAATTGAGAGGTGCTGACAGTACTACTGTTCAACTTACAAAGTATTAGAGAACCTGCCAGTATCACAAGATTAGAAGCTTTCAATGCTGCAACAATTTAAGAAACCTCTCCAATACTCTCAAACCCTTTTAATATCAACTTCTCACTCAACTACCAAACTTTCTCAAGTCTGATATGACTGTTTTTGACATAAAATACCCAGACCAGCAACATAGCAACTCACTAAAATGCTCATACAACACACAATACCTCACCAAATGACTTCAAACTTGATGCATAATGACCCTAAGATGATGGCGACCAAGATAGAGCAGTGAAACTTCAACAAACGGATGCTATTTATTTTTGCACAAATCCCAATACAACCCAGCAATGAAGAAACCCTCAAAAAGGGCGATTTGACAAGATAAAATCCAATACTTACAAATAAAATCTGAAACTCACCAGAGAGGGGCCCCCTAGGATGAGAAAGACATATGTGAAGTACCTAGAACCAAACAAAAATCATGCAATGACTTATGAGCATAAATGACTTTCAGTAGTGACTACAACCAGCAATACAAAAACTGTAAAAACATCAGAAAATCTCTTGAGTAAGCTCCATTTGCATTCTCTGAGTGAGAAGCAATCTCAATATCAGCTAGGTGTTGTCTTTCAAACACGAAGTCTGACCCTTGCTAGGAGGTATGCATTCCTTGAAGCTCTTTGCCTAGAAACAATCCAACAACATAACAATATGGTAGACAGAAGATGTCAAATGAACAATAGAAGCCTCCTTATATAGACTTGAAAAGAATCTTCCACAAGCTTCTAGAAGGGCGCCCAAACCAAGGTCAAAGTATTTCAAATTTGAAGTTGACTCCTTATTCCTCCAAAGTGGCATCCTTTTTCCCTTAATAAAATATTTCATCTTTTTTATAAAATTCAGCCTTTCCTCAAGTAGGCGTCCCTTTTCACTTAAGCATTTAGACTTTAGAAAAATTTGCAATATGGCCTTCATGAGAAAATAACCCTCAAGGTCCCCTTCTTTAAAACAACTTAAAGTCATATTACTAGGGCAAGGGGTTATTTTATAAAATAAAACATTATTGATTTTAAATGACTTATCTCTCCAGAATGAACCCCTTAAGCCAAAGATCAGAATTACCCAATGAATTGCCAGAAAAGGAAAGCCTGTTGAGCTGATGCTGACTGAACTATTGCTAAAAATAGAATTTACTAAAAATAGTAAATTTGAGAAGTTGCTCAGAATGCACTGCATGCGACACCATTGCGAAGCTTTCTGAAAACCCAGAAAGAGTCCGCAATCCAAAATCCCAAACTCAGGGATGTAGCCGTCATAACTTACTTAAAATAGTAAGTTCGGAAAGGTTGCCCGAAGCAGTTGCAAGTCATACCTCTGCGAAGCTCTCTGAAAACCCAGAAGGAATCCAGAATCCAAACATCCAAACTCCAACAAGCAAAACCCTGAATCTCCAAGAGAACCCATCAAACAGTTGGAAACCCTAATTTTGCCACTGACTTGCCGACAGCACACTGGGAATAGGCTACCAATCACTGAAAAGTGAAGTGCTAAAAAGGGGACATTACAAACATCTTTCCTTTGACTGAAAATTGCACCTCCAAATGAATATTGCTTGTTGGCTGTGGCTGCAATAGATGACTGAATTTCTAATTTGTCAAACTCCATGCATGTTGACGGATTTTCACCTTTCCCATGATCACCTGTAGGCTGCAAGTCACACACCAAAGCTTCTTCTTCCTGCTCTAACCCTTCTTCAAGGGTAACTTCTGATTTTTCTTCCCACATTCTTCTAATGTACTTTACCAAACCCAATTTTGCAAGTTTCAAGGTCACAACTAAACTCAGGAAGTCATTAAAAGACACTTGTGTTTCAAAACCATCAAGCATGCTTTGGTACTCCTCAAATAGTTGGATAGCTTCCTGTTCATAACTCTCTTTAATCTGATCTTCGACTCTATTGAAACCCATTGTCATACTCCAAATTTTTACTAAATCACCCAACAAGATGGTAGGAACTTGGGCTTTGATACCACTCTAATGTCCCATCCTAGTTTGAGTTTGGAATTTGCGATTTTTTCCTTTGATTATTTCAGTTTGACATATGAGACATTTTGTCAAACAAATAGCATGACAATGACTAAAACTAATTGCAAAATAAATAGATATGCATTCCTAGTCAGTTACTTCAGTATTCAAGGTTTACAATCTCATGCAAGTAATTCATAACTAAGATATATCATAACAACAATAATGCTAAATCTGGGAACCAAGCTTTCACATAGATTCATATGACTACCACACTCAAAAATACATTGAAATATTCAAGTAACAGTTCACACCATTAATTATCAATTTTTTGGTAGACTCCCAAGTAAATGTAGCGCTTGATAAACTGTCATGGTTGGCAGGTCTGGTTCATAGTAGAAAATAAGAGATGTTCATCAATATGGCAGGCGGCCCTCTACAAGGAATCATGTCCAGTAGGTCTGCAAACTCCTAGTAGGGACAAATCGACACCCCTCAATAGTTGACGGTTTCATGACCAGCTCCACACATCACTCCCATGGAATTATGTACTTAGAAATTCCCATGCACCCCTTGCATTGCAGTCTAAAATAAGAATATAGACCAACGATTGCCTTCGAATGGTGAAATAGCTGTGAAGGTAATGAAGTACCTGCAAAAACCCACACTTAGCTCTGCATTCAATACCCACGACCTCTTGGCAAGTCCACGACCCAAGGAGATAACCCACCTTTCCACAATGAACAAATATAAGCTCAAAGCATATCACCTAGCAGCAATAAATCCTTCAAACTCTAAGTCTAGTTTGAAGTATGAAAGGCACAAACTGAGAATAAGGAAATACCAGAACCAACCTTGGATTCCTCTGAGTATGGCGTCCAACACTCTCTTTGCAAAGTCCTCAATTTTGAATGATAACCTCAAACCTCTATCTGTATAGAGAAATAATAATTTGATATTCAAACCCCTTAACAACTGATCAAATGATCTTTGAAGCACAAGCACAACCCCTGAACGAAGTTGCCAGCTAGCAGCCTTGGGAGATCTTTCACTCTTGTAGCATGCTGTTCCTCATTAGGGTTTTCGTCCTCAATGAAGCTAAGAATTTCAGACTTTCCATTCCAACTTGCAAAACCCTTATCAATTTTCTTCTCAACATTTGTAATGAGCCTAACCCAATCTGACTCAAAAACTCTTCACTTGCTGCCTTTGAAATTTTGTCAAACAGTTGGTATACAAGCTGATATAGGCTGTTAAGATCTTCTTATTGCGTCGTTTTGACTTTCCTTGTTGCCAATGATGTTTCTTTGAATTTTTTCAATGGTACCAATGTTTGCAAATGACAACTATGAATGTTTCCAAGATGAAATGCAATTGTTTTTATGTATTTTTGATGCATATAGATGACTGAAACTACTTGCAATATGAAGCTACAGCAACTAGGAATTATGACAAACACTTTGGATGCAACCTAAGATGGCATATGTGCAACTATAGCCAAGTGGCATTAGCATAAACACTTGGTATGCAATCTTATAATAATATTTATGCCAAAATAAGAACCTACAGCTAAATGACAATTTGTCAAACACTTGGCATGAAAACTAGAATGCAAGCGTGAAGCATATCATTATGAACGTTACATCAAACAATTGTCATGCAACTTATAACTCCCTTATTGATATGCAATTCAGTTACAATGCTGATATTGATATGAGCAGCCAAGACTCTTGGCATTACAACATGATCAAAGTGCAATTACAATGCTGATATAAGTATGCATCTACAGCTGTCATATAGCAGCGACTAATACAACTGAAATACCATTGCAAATGAATTGGATGAGGTGCAAAAACCTGGAAAATATGATCGCCCCATGTTTGTGCAGCCGTGGCAGCCTCAAGTCAAGTAAAAGTAGGTCTTCCCAAGCCAAATCGATCCTCGATATGAGCCGCCCCTGTTCTGAGATTAAATCCTCAACAATAAATTATTCACAGCTGCAAACACTTGCTTTTGTCTTCACAAACATTCACCTAGACTCCCAAAATGGTGCGTTCAAACACCCATGTGAAATCGCTGCAAAAATGAGCCTCCATGAACAAAATCGTGGCTCCCAGCTATGACTGTCATAAAAATATCAGAATATAATATCATGCCAAAATTGCTCCTAAAGATGATGAAATGATGAATCCCAATCTGCAATTATTCTCGAATCGAACTATCACGGTTTGCTTCAATAAGTTGAAATGAATCTCTATACCCAAATTTGGCCAAAGGCCACAAAATTTGCAATGAAGCACAAATTGGACTTCTGAAGTGAAGCCCATTCAATTAGCAATAATTCATCTGATATTTCACAACCTCAAAAATCCATAACCAATGAGAGTTTTCGTTCCCAATGGTTGGAAATGGCAGAAACCCTAGCTGGCTCCTTCACCAAAGAAGTTCTTCAAATCAAATGTCAATTCGTGGATGATTAGAAGCTTGGCTTGATCTTCTTTTATACTTTTTCAATCCATCTTCAAGAAGCTTCTAGAAAATAATATAATATTATTTTATTTTAGTGACTTTATGATATAATATTTTATTTAAGTCACTTTATTAAATTAATTAAATATAGGGTCACATTATAATATTTATTTAATTAATAACCTTACAAATAATTAATTTAATTATTATCTCCCTTATTTCTCCAATCCAACTGAATCCAGGAATTCATCCACTGACTAGGTAACTACCTCAAGGAGACCCCCTAGCCATGCTCATTAGCTTACGAGGGTCTGGAATAGGTTAAATCCTCAGAAAACTGATGCTCACGAAAATAGGGACATTACAACATCAATGTGCAAATGAACTCACAAAAGGGCTTTTATATTTCCCTCCCATTCCCATGCCCAAGTTGGCAATTTAAAATTATTTTATTTATTTTATTTCCCACCTTATAACTCTTTTAAGTTGGCGCTGCTTTATATTATAAAATAATCTTTTAAAACTTTTTATAACGCCTTTTTATCATAAGTCATTGAAATATATAAATAACACAATAAGTTAAGTATTTAATTTAACTTTATTATTAATGTTATTTAAATTTAATACCCATGACTATGATAAATGCCATGATAATTCATGGTGAGAATCCGCCAACTTTCCTAATATGAAAATACTGCGAACTGACCAGGATGCTGATGCCCCCGTGACTTACTAACAATAGTAAGTATGAACAAAGTGTCCAAAACAAGCTCTGAAAGGTATACAACAATAACCTTGGAAACATTGAGTTGGGAAACACCAATTGAACTCAAATGGTTGACTGACCAAGTCCACAAATGCCCTTAGAGGCCCCCCTAACCACTTTGTTAGTCCACGGGGACCAAGTGATGGACTAACCTTTGGAACTGATAACTACCTAGGAAAATGGGACATTATAGAGAAAGTTAGGTTTGGCTTTCATTTCATCAAATTTCATCATATATTGTCTAATTTATAAGTGTTTCAAGTTGGGCAAGGGTTACTAGATCTAGGAGGTAGCTGAATTTTCGGAGCACTTTGGGCCAAAATTGCCCTTGTCGTTGCGTTCAGAAGGCCCAAAAACCCCCAAGATCAACTGTCAAATCACAAAAATTGGACAACTTGCCCTCGGGCTTGATGAAAAAAATATCGCATTCTTCACTGTCTGTATGACTGTCATAATTGCACAGGGTATAGTTGCATGTTGCAGTTGCAGTTGGTATGAAAAAAAATTATTGACAATTTTTAAAAATAATTTCTAATTTTTTTGGAAAAATATTCTTTCGATTTATTTTTCAGAATTTTTTTAATTTAAAAATAAAAATAAAAATAAAATTTAAGGGACTTGCAGTGTCCAGACCTACAGTGTACTTGCATACCACTATGTTACAGTTCCGGGCCGTGATGCCGCTGCGGCACTGCAAAAGAGTCCTACCACCAATCATCGCTAGTACAAACTCATACAAAAATAAATCGGTGTGTTGACCTTTTTAAAACTGACCGAACGACAAAGAATTTTGCGCAAGATTTTGTCAAAAGAATATTTCACAGCATCCCGAAGAGGGACTTGTAGGTGTACTTGCATACCACTAAGGGTATGCAGGCCCCGTTGCATGCCGCGTGGCATGGGTAGCATGCCTTGCCACCAGTTGGCACTAGCACAGGCGGCCGGTTAAAAATAAACTGATGCCGACCTTTTGAAAACTGATCAAACAACAAAGAATATTTTGCAAGATTCCGTCAAAAGAATATTCATGGCATCCCGAAGATTTTGTTGGAGTTTTCAACGCTAGAGAATATTCCATTGAATATTTTGTTTAGGCATATTCCCATTGCTCCGAGGAATATTTCACAATTTAGGGTATATTCAAATAGTGACAGCTAGAATAAAGAAATTTATCGGCCACGATTGTCGACGTCAAGATTAAGGCCATTGAGATGTCAACGATCTTAAGAAATTCTTCCCCTTAATGTAATTTTCATTTTGTTGTACCTAAAATAAATTTGCATTCCTCGCTTAAATTGAGCTAAATCATGTAAAATGTCATCAAAAGTCTGCTTTTAGATCAAACCAAACATATAGGGTTTTGTAGGTTTCACAAGGAACATATGGTTGAAATTATGAAAATCCCTATTTTTAGGGAAATTCCCCGAAAATAGGACCTTCCCAGAAACAGATGAAAATGATTTTGATAGGATTATTCAACTTCATGATCACATTGATCAAGTCAGAATCATCAAAAGACATGTTATACTCTAGTGGGTCTATTTCTATTTTTCAGGAACAAAGTTAGGAGCTCCGTAGCCATTAATGGCAGATTGGTCAGCACCAAAGTTGGAAAGCTAAGCTTCAAAAGCTTCAACGAAGAAACCATGGTGGAAATGCTTGAAAAGATACTCTGCGATGAAGGGGATTTTCAAAAGTAAAAAATGTTGAAAATTGACTAAGTCTGGAGAATGCACACCTTGCTACCAAGAGGAGGCAATGCAATCAAATGCCTTAGTCATTTTTCCAAACACCCATACACACAACATGGTGAAGGTGATTGCCAAGACGCACGCATTCACATCATCAACGAAAATGCTCGAATCAGTAAAGCTACATGGTGAATGTGAGAGGTGAAGAGATGAAGATTTCTCAAGGAGATTCTCAAAACTGGAAAAGGCCAAAATTTGACTAACTCTGGAAATGCTACCAAGGAGAAGTCAGTTCAAAATGTGCAAAAAGAGCTCTTTTTAGAGAAAGGCACCCTTGAACCTTAGGGGCCAAATGTAGTCACCAAATTCATCCGTGGCAAAGCGATCTTGACGCTCTCCTCACGTCGACAACGAAAACATTCACGAAAGACTATCCGATAATTGATCATCGACTAAAATGTCAATAGATAAGAGGTTGTTATAAAGAGATATCCAAAAAGAATGACAAAGATAAAAGATGTCGCTTACGAAGTGAGATTCGAACCGAAAAAGGCCAAAATTTGGAATAACTTTTGGAAACGCTACTTAAGGAGAGATCATTCACAATGTTGAAAAAGAACCTTTTCGAAGGGGCTCTTGATTCTATAACAAATGCACTTTTGTTGAATCATCCAAAGCAAATGCTATCCCTGCTGCTCTCAATTTGTTGGTTCTAATAACGAAACAAACAACAAGATCATTTGATGAGTTGATCACCGATAGTTGTCAACAGAGCGAAAAGAGGCAGTTGACAAAGATACCAAGAAATGGCTGTTGAAGTAAAGATCAAGGTGGAAAAAGCGCCCTTTCCAAGGAAAGGCGCCCTTCTTTTTGGAACTCCAGATGCTGTTAGATGTCTGAAGGCCTCCCAAGACAGTTTTCTCAGTCTAGGTCGATCTTGAGAACGCAATTGCAAGCACAAGCATCTGACAAGGAAATCAATAGATAATCAAAATCAAAATGGAGCATATTTCAGATGAAGATCACTGTGCAAAGGAGCAAAAGCGCCCTTTTCAATGAGG
>VDFB02319400.1:0-27365 GCA_007258455.2 Sequoia sempervirens
ACCCTCATGCAAAACTATGCGTCCCATCTCATCTTGAGCCTTATCATTCACTTGCTTCACGAGAGAGGCATTCCTTATCTTTATTAGTGTGAAAGATCCCCATTAATTCTTTTAGGTTATCACTTGGTTAAACCCTAGGTGAGTTACCCTGGCGCCCCTTTGTGTGCCGGACCCCCACAAAGAGCCACTCTCCTATCGACAACACACACGATACAAAACCACAATGAGTAACTGGATAAGACGACCTCTCCAAACCAAGGAGGAAACAAATAAAGGAAACTCACTCCAAACACTGGAGGGAACAAAAGTACAACACCCTCTCCAAACACTGGAGGCTACAAAGGTCAAAACCCTCTCCATCCACTGGAGGAAACAAAGGTCAAACCCTCTCTGAGCACTGGAGGCAACAAAACACATACTCCACTCCTAATCCAAAGGAGACACAAAACTCATACTCACTCCTATTCCAAAGGAGGCACAAACTACAAAACCCTCTCCTAATCCCAAGGAGGCACAAATCCCAAGACAACCAAAGGTTGACTATCATGACGACAACCCATACAATTAAATGAAACCCTATCTGGAAGACTTCAAGACATCTACTCCATTTGCACAACATCGAGAAGGTCAAACATAGCTAGCAACCACTTCAGACAATTTAAATAAACTAGCGTTCGGGTTTCCTAAACCCAAGTCAAGCAGCGGCATAGTACAAGAATTCAATTTAAATAAATAGCATCATTCCTTCGCACACAAAATTAAAACAAATCACTTGGCGTAATGAGAAAATTAAATTAAATATTCTAATTCTATTTGCTCACTAATAGGTAAGGACTAAAATCATCTTTATAAATAAGGTCATTTACTCCCAACGTCCCACTCTTAATAAATCAACTTGAGAAACAATTGTCAACTTTATATTAGGAAAATATGCACTTCACATAAATATTTTTGGAAATAATTAAATAATAATATTTATAAAATCAATAAATATATAATTAAATTTAAATGGTCATGAATTGATAAATAAATTTAAAAATAAGATGTCATGAATTGATTTGCCAATATATTAAAAACTAGTTCCTTGTCGAAGAGAAGCAACCTAGAACTTAGAAATTGATTCTGTTTTACTTTAGTTTAGATCTATGCCTATGAAAATGATCTCCATGCCCATGGAACTAATCTAGTGCATAAAATTAAACCTGGAACTATGGAAGTGAATTAGAAAAGAATTGATTATTGTAATTTGTTGGTGTGAACAAAGTATATTATCTAGTATATTAAAATTATATTAAAAAGAAACAAAGGAAAAAGCCTTTGGCTACAACGCAGCCCCCAATAGGGGACGCGCACCCTATGGTGGGCGCTATGCACCCCTCCCCAACCATGGGGAGCGCTGCACAACCAGCCTCCATGGATGGGGGGTGGCTGTGGGTAGCGCCCCACCACAAAGCAAATTTTTTTATTTTAAATTCAAATTTTATATAATTTTAAACAAACAAATAATCCCTTATTCTGGTAAAAAAACTAGAACAAAAAACACAGAAATTATTTTGTAAAAAAAAACACAATTCTTTTAAACAAAAGTCTTCTCATCCAAAGCTATAAACTTATATGCAAAATTTAAATGAATATAAATATATTTCAAACTACCCTTACACAGTCAGATTGAGCAAATTTTCTTGAGGAGAAGGCTGAGAAGAAGAAATTTAAAGCACAATACTATGATGAAAATTTTTGCGTATTCCCCAAATTGACAGAGAAGTTAAAACTTTCTTTTTGATCCTTCCAAGTTTTCTATTTCTAGTTTTAAAACAAATTCTCATATGTTTGCATTCCATTAAACAATATTTTGGAAGATTTACCAATAGCAAAATGAACATTTGAAACTTATTTTTCAAAATGAAAACCAGAAATGGAGGAACCTGGTTTTTTTTCCACAAATAGAAGGATTTAATTGGAGCTTTTAGATCTCTTTTCAGCCCACCAAGAAAATCCCCTTACTTCTTCAAGATTCCAAGAACAAAAAGGCCAAATCTTTGCTCCTCCTTTCTTCCCCAATTTTCAAATTAAAATCAAAATGAAATAGCAATTCCTCCAAATAGAGTTTCCCCAATTTGGTCAAACCCCTAAAATATCCCCACCCACTAAATTTATTGCAAAATTTGGAGGATATTTTCATTTTCTAAATTTAAAACAAATTTCTAATTTCTAATTGAAATCTCATGCATTTTCAAAATTCTTTAAAACAAAAGAATACATTCTTTGCAAATAATTTACTTTCTCAATAATTTCCAAAAATGAAATAAAACATGTTTTCATTATATTTATTTATTTATTTTAATTTATCTCCAACTATCCAAATATGATTTATATTTATATTTTAATTAAATCTTAATATCCAACAATTGCCAAATCAACTATCACATTTAATAAATCACCCTTAATCTAATTTTATTAATTAAATCAAATCCATCAATAAAATAAATAACGTTTCAACATTGCAACTAAATACATGTACACATCAATTTAACTACGCAAGCCACTTGATAACCTCTATAATTTGCAATTAAATAAATACTCAAGATGCAAAGGGCTGAATTAAAACAACCAACCCGACAACAACTCGACGACACGCTATGACTAGGGTGACGACTTGGCATTGAAAACCTAACTACTATCTCCCAATCATTTTGTTGGTCAACAGACACGCAAACCGTGAACCGGTGGAGTCGATGTCATGTACCTGTCAACCTGCAACAATGATTACATCGAACATGCATACATATATGATATGATCAAACACCGAAGAGGAAATCTCAGAATCATAGGGCACTCGCAAGCGAGTGATACAATCCCATCCCCTTCACCAATACACAATTACTAACTGACGAAGCTAACATCAATAACATAATCCAATCATAAAGCATCATTAATTCAAGCGTTATCAGGAACGAAGCATAACATAGAAAAGCATTGCCTAATCAACATAGCACAAAATGGAGGGGTGTTACAGATAAACTATAATATGAAAAAGAGGGGCAAAATGTAGACACATAAAAATGGCCTAGACCTGCAAACCACATTTTTCTATGTCAAACATCCTCCTCACATACTTAAAAATTATTTAATTATGTAATAATGTCATAATTCCTAACTATTTCCTTTTTATTTATTTATTTAAATATGTCATTAATTTCTTATGTCTTCTTATAATTAAATAAATTCCTATGATTTATTTAATTATTGTCCACCTTATTCATTTTCTTCATAATTAAATAATTATTATTAATTATTTAATTATCTTATTGATTTTTCTTCTAACCTTAAATTATTTATTTAAATTCACATTCTCACTTTCCCACTAAGTAAATAATTTGAAATAATTATTTACCTTCACATGACCCCACCACTTTTGAATTAAATTAATTTTTAATTCAAAAGGTCAACTCTACCTCATAAATCAAATAATTTTAAATTATTATTTGATTTTTAGTCTCTTTTTTTGTGTTCAATATCCTCTTGTCACATGGATTCATGTCCATTGATTTCAACTCTTCATTTCAAATTTTTCCCTAACCCTAATTGTTGATTGTCACATTTAATTTCAGCCTTTGATCTTAGGGCATCTCTCAATTGACAATCTTGGCCATTCATCCAAAATTGACTTTCTATAAAAAAGAATTTTCAACCTCATTTGTCACACTTCATACCTCTTGACTTCTTGTTGGCATACTTGCAATTTATGAGTACATTGCAACTTTTGAATAGAATCCTTCAATATTTGCTTAGGGCTTTATCATAGGTCAATAGTTGCTCATCAAAATTTGAGGGAAAACATCATTTTGTAGCAAATGGAGAAGGGCAATGCAGGTCAATCATGGAAGGCATGAAGGTTGTTTGGTGAAGCTTTTCCTTTTTTTTATGAATTTTTACTCCATTGTACTTCATTGTTTAGCTAGGGTTTTGTTTGTGCATTTGTTTTCATGCTAACCTAAATTTTTTCCTTAGTTACAAATACAATTTTTCAAATTCGACCACATAAAAGTGGCCTTTAAGAACTCTTGAAAAAGTTTATGATTGTATTTTTTATATTTTGAAATTTTGGTTTGATAATTTTTTTATAAATATAAGACCACAAATAGAATTGCTGAAAATTTCAAAAAAAAATGAGGTCCATGGGACATTACAAATATATATATATATAATTTGATTTTTTCCCTCAAATATCTAACTTCAATATCTAGTGCATGAAAAAAAATTGATGAATATTTTTTTATAATAACATTTTAAAGTCAAACTTTACCATAACGTCATAGTTTTCATGGGACATCAACTTTTGTCTAATTTCTTTATCATTTAAAAAAAAATATACCCTTTTGGGGAGGATTCTCTCCACTAGTGCACTATATATTTTTTTAAAAAAAATTAAAAATTAAATATTTTTTAATATTTTTTTTCTTTTTAAATATAATCAGCCTCATGTTTCATTATAAAAACCTACTTACAATAAATTAAAAAAAAAATCACAATAAAACTACTCGAAATATAAAAAAAAAAAAGATTCAAGACTCTGAACTCTACAAAATGGTATTTTTAAATTTTCATGAATGTACCCCTAGTTGGAAAAATTCAAAGTTTAAGTGAACTTTTTTTGAATTTTCCCAAAAAGAAGGGTTAAATTACCATATAAGTAGCCACATATAATTTTGTGCAAAAGAGTTTTAACTGAAACACTTTCAACTAAAAGGGTTTTAATAGAAACACTTTCAACTAAAAGGGTTTTGCTCGATATTTTACATATAAATTCAACTAAGTTCAAATTTTAATAAGAAAAAAACATTTTATAGTTTCAAGTGAAAGGGTTTCTGATGTGGGAGCATTCAGGTCCACAGGTAATCCAACATCAACAAGAAACATTTTTGGTTTGTTTTCAATTTTAGTTCAATTTTGATTCAATTTTGGGTTGTGCAATTTCTTTTTTGGGTTTTTCCTTCAAGAGGATTTTCAAAAACACTTTGGTCAATGAAAATTGGGAAATATTTGACTAAGTTATGCTCATGCAAGTTTTTGGTCTGCTACTAGACTTTTGTGGAGATTTGCTACTAAACTAGCTCATTTTCAATTGGTTCTATAGTATTTTCCAACATAACTTGTATTGAATCTGCTTTTTACATTTTATGAGAATCTCATGGCCAACTAGCTTTATATAAATTCCTTGCCCATTTGACTTTTTAGGAATTTCATGTGCAATTGGCATTTGCGGGAACCTTGTAACCAACTGGCTTGTAGGAACTTCTTTCCCATCTAATTTTTCAAAAATATTATATGTGATTGGAGCTTGTAGGTAAACTCAAGTGAACTAAACATTTAAAAAGTTAATCAACTTGTTCAGTTGAACAGTTTTGACATGATGATGTCAGCATTGTATGGTTGCAGATGAATGTAATTGAACTAGATAAGTGCACTATTTAAAAGTTTCAGTTCAGTAAGAAAAGGAACTTCCACAAAAAATGATGAAGATGAAGTAATCATGACATCACCCAAGTATGGAGTGTAAGTTTTCCCAATAGA
This sequence comes from Sequoia sempervirens, assembly GCA_007258455.2. Classification (NCBI taxonomy): domain Eukaryota; kingdom Viridiplantae; phylum Streptophyta; class Pinopsida; order Cupressales; family Cupressaceae; genus Sequoia; species Sequoia sempervirens. Next base: position 5,575 of record VDFB02319400.1, read on the forward strand.
ACTTGCCAACTGAATCTGTTCTTATATTACTATTTGGATGGACACTAGATATTGGAAAACTAATGCAATCATGATGTTAGGAAAGTTCAAAGTGTTGGGCTTCTCTATGTAATTCAAGCTAATACAATCATGATAGCAAAGTTCAAATTGTTGGGCTTCTCTATGTAATTTAACTAACTATTTGTGAGTACTTGATATAAAACCAAACATTTGTAGGAACCTGAAAACGAAATAGACATTTGCGAGAACCCAATAGTGAACCAAATATGCAAAGTTTTCTAACTAAGTTGACTATTTGCAACATATGAGAAATGAACTAGACTTTGTGAAGTTTTCTATTTGAATTAGATTTTCTACCCTATAGATCATTTCAGTTGTTGTAACCACCTGATCTTGAAACAGTTCAACTTCCTTAGAGTCCAAAATATAAAAAAAGTTGTGTAAGATCTTTGAAAGGATTTTTTGGGAAGGAAGAAAAAAGAGGCTTCTTAGAGAAAGGAAGAGGCTTAAGGATTGAAGTGGGAATTTTCTTGAAGGTTTTCATGTGCAGAAATACTTCCCAATAACAAAGGCTCAAATCCATGCTATAGTTGTAGAAGAAAAGAAGAGGGTAGAATATGGCTGCCTTGAAAAGAGTAGATGAAAGAGGTTTAGATTCTATTGTTTCCAAGTGAACAATGTGCACCAGAAGAGGTGAAGAAAGTTCTCACTGAGAAAAAGCAATGAAAAGTGAGAGTGAAAAGCAAGGTTTGATGAAAGATTGAAGAAAGAAGAGTAAAACAAAGAAGTAGATATGGAAGGAAAAGATATGAATGGTGAAGAAATTACAAAAAAGGAATTTGAAGAAGGTGCAAAAAGTATAGAAGATTTGTGGGCATAATTTTTAGTGATAGGACAAGAGTCGATGGAGAAGCTCGCTAATGAAGGTATGAAGACAAATGGGACAACAAAAGATACAAATATGAAGTTGGCAACTGATGATAAAGAAGCTATTGCTATGGAAAAGGAAAAGAAGATTGACCTATCTTCAGGAACAACTTGGAAGAATCTTGAGGAGCGCACATTTAAGGTAAACAGTAAGAAAGTTTTTTTTTATGATTTTAGGAATGATGCTTTTGAACCTTTGCATGAAATTATTGATGGAAAGAGTTTAAAGAAAGAAGATAAAAATGATACATATGACTGTAAGCTGGAGGTTTGGAGTCTTATGGATGTAAAATGCATATGAAGGAGAAGATACAAAAAGAAAATGACAAACAAATGAAAACAACTTGAAAACATGGTTGTTGTTCCAGAGTGATGTTGGAAGACACAAAAGAAAATAACATAAAAATACTTTCTAGAACTAATTCCCTCATGCACGGGAGCATATGTTTTGTCCCTTGGGGAGCCTGATGTAGGGGCATCAAACCTCATCAGTTTTGGCTCGAAAATTTTGGTTTGTTTTATTGCTTTTCCAGTTTTCTCTTTTTCCTAGTAACCCGTGATAGGTGGCCATTTCATGAGGCAACATGATGTTGATTGGTTCATTCTTATTGATCTTTCTGATTGGAAGATAATTATAATGGTGGAAAAAAGGTAATCAGCGTGTGGACAAAAGAAATGAGTTTTTTGGTGAATAAGGAGGAAAACATTTTTTTTGTTTTAAAAAGAAGCAGTTCTAGAGAAAAGAAGAAAGTAGTGAATTAGTGGAGAAGGGTTGACGAAAAAGTAGAGGAAGGTGTTGGCATTAGTGAACAAAGGAGAATCGATTGTTGAAGACAGGAAAGGCTGATTCTGAGGTAGCATTTAGGATGTGGTTTTTGGGAATGAAAGGGGAGGAGACTCCAACGTGAAGGGAAAAGAGTTTAGCATAGGAAATAAAGAAATAGTTGAGACATGGCACTAGGATGAGACGATGAAAGTTGAGTTTCAGATAAAATGCAAATAAAGTGGGTAAAGAGTTTGAATTGCATCACAAGTGCAAGAGAAATAAAGAAGAAGTAAACACCCAGCCACACCTTAACAGGAAGAAGATGAGGGGATGGGCCGAGCTTGTAGGTTAAAGGAGAAAAGACAGTTGAAAGTCATAAATAAATTATAGTTAAAGTAAAGTGGGCGATTCTAGCTCGAAGAGGAGGAAAATGTGAAATATAGAGGCTTGGGGTGTGCATACGATGTAGTTAGTAAATTTATTTGTCTTCTAGATTTGTTGTGATTGGAATATGAATGAAATTGGATTTATATTGTTTAGGAAGAATTAGAATTAATTCAGTGTTCATCTATGCTAATTTCATTCCAAATTAATCAAATTCATAAAATGTTTGGGTACATATTAAAAAATTGAATGAAGTTTGTGATCTGAGAAATTGTTCAAGTTGTGTGTGTGATTTTGTGTTCTATCAGTACAAATGAGAGTATTATTTTATTTTGTAATATCCAGAGTTGCATTTCTCTTGCCAAGACTCTATTTATGCATCAAAGGACAATGCATGTTAAAATCCATGTGTACTTTTAAAAAAAAGTTCTCAATGATTAAATTACTCTCAAGCAATATCAATATTGAAGGTCAAATGGTAGTTATATTCCATGTTATGGTTGTGGAAACCCAAGCTTAACTCTAGTAGCCACTAATAGCCATGAAGTATTAGGCTTGAAACTTAGCAACCGGATTTATGAAACCTTTATGAAATGTAAAACTATCTACATTCTAAACAATGTTAGGGCCTCAAGAAGTTGTCATTGAGGAGGAGTGTCCCTGTCAATCATAGTGGTCAACTATTTTTTTAATATACATAAGGATTTATATACATTATGTATTCTCTTCCTCTATATTTATTCTTTTAATTATAAAGCACTGTACATCTAAGACGTAACAATGATTTTAAGACTTGTGGGTATTGGTTAAGACCTAAGGGAATTGTGTAAAGAACTTGGGGGAGATTATTTCGAGGAGGCTTGAGCTCCAATAAGGAACTCTATAAGACACATTTGTGATCATAGTTGATAACATTAAGTTTTAAATTGTGGCAAAAAATATATTGTGTAGTGTTGAATATATGATCTTGATCTTGACATGTATTTTAACCATATATGTTTGTTAAATAAGTCTTTATTATGAAGAAACTTCATTTTTATTGTAAAAATGAAGTTGAAAATGTATGGATCCTACTAATACTAAAGGGTAGTGTTAGAGCAGTCCACATTCTTATAAGTTAGATCAATTAATTTGTTCACTAATAAATATTAAATTCACATTATTATTGTTAACTCACCCAAAATAGTCTCTCTCACTAATCCTATATTATAAGGAGTACATCAAAACCAAGTGGTACACAATTCGAATACTAAGTAAGATAATTAATTTAGTGTTAGCAAGGCTACTATAAATAAAAATATTGCATGTACATCTACGAGTTCTTATCTAATTAAATTGGGAAGGAAAAATCTCTTATCATTGAGGAATGCAGATAAAACATAGTAATGTTATCAATATATTTCTAAGTGTAACAAAAGGGTATATATGAGTGTTATTATCATCGAGTTTCTAACTTTCCATACACATAAATTTCAAATAAATTATTTGGGGACAAATATACTACACTTAAATCAGTTTATTCAAGTTAGGATTATAACTGCATCTTAAATCAAGTACTAGGAATTAAGTTGTGATAAATCATTTTGGGGGGGACCCTCTTATCATTGCTACTACTTTATGACACATTTAAGAGTTTAAAGGAGACTGTCAAATAAATGTTGGTGTAATTAATTATTTAAATTACAGTAGCATAAGTTTACTTAGGCATAATATTTAATTAATTCCTAGGTTGCATTTACTAGGCAATTAGTTATAATAGGGCCATCCCCCTTCAAATGTATTTAGGATAAAATATTCCTTCTATAAGGATGAGTTTTTTTTCTAGAAGTCTTATACTATCTTCACATCACCCTAGGTAGTTAGTTAGGATTCACGTGTTGTTAGATCAAGACACATGTCAGGATCATAATGCATACTACATTTCACTCTTGTTTGTATATACAAGGAATTTGTACATTTGTAAATCATTCTATATCAATCTCATAATATAATCTCAATTTGCATGCCTAAGTTGCAACACTTTCGTGTGGGTGATTTATCCTACTATGAAGCTGCAACTTCATAGGATGATTGTGCATCATAATTTCTACATGGTATCAAAGCTTTTCCATTGAAGATTCATCTCAAGATCAAGAAAGTTGGGCTAGAGAGATTCATTGCAGGCTAGTTGGCTCCACCTAGGGACCAAGCTAATTTTTTGGTGTAGATTAGACTCTCTCTAACCTCGCCATTGCGCTTAGAAGGCCTCAAAACCCTAGGATCACCTGCCCATTCGTCAAAATCGGAGATATCAACTTGGGAGCCATTAGAGATATTTTTTAGGTTTTGCAAATTCATACCATTTGGATTGTACGGTCTGCAAAAAAAATTAATTTCCCTATCCATCGTACTTTGTGGAATTTTTTTTTAGATTAGTAGGCTTATTTTTCATTAATTTAGGCTTCTTTTATATAGGGTTTTTTTCTTTAACCAACGGCATATATTTTTCCTCCATCGACATTAATATTTCACAGTCGGCATACATTTTGATTTATAAATTTCTGCATAGTTGGTGTATACTTGAAAATATTATTTTGATTTTTAATTTCCGTTTGGCAATATTAAAAATCAAATCTTATATTCGCCAACTATCACAAAGTCTACAACAATATGCTTTGTCGGTTGCATTAATTTTTTGCAAGGAGTACTTCATTGTCGACCACTTAGGGGTCCTTTCACTAATCGTTGTCGCCTGTATCGCTGGCATCTTGTGTTCCCGCTAGCACATTCATTGTCGGTGTCTTTAGCAACCCATGCTTCCTCCCAATGTTGACCATTATCGACCGATCTACTCCCACTAACCACAACTTCACTGCCATGTCAATTCTAGCCCTCTCTACATGCACTGCGGTCACATACACGACCAAATGTTTTTTCCTCCAGTGGCCCTTTTTTGCCTCACTTTAGCCTGCAGTGACATCAAGGACTAGGGGTGTTTTTTTTTGCCCAGGTGCTAATTTTTTGCACCTAATTAGCCTGTTAGGCCCTAATAGGACAATGATCTTCTGAGGGGCATATCTTTTCACCATGATCTCAAAAATCAGCAAACAAGATATCGTTAGAAAGGTATTTCAGTGCACTTTCCATTGGTGCCCTCCATTTTCTAAAATTATGCTACTATAAAAAGATATAGTTAACTAAAGAAAAAACCCTAATTTGGACTCAAAAGCTCATATCTTCCTATCAGATTGTCGATATTTGGTGATTTCAGTGGCATCGATCAAGAAGGTATTTCAATGTTTTTTTATCAATCCTTTCTTTTTGTTCAGTTTCAGCTCCAGGTGCTTTGCATTTTTTTTTCTATTTGGTGCACTTTGTCAAATACTTGGACATCCTGAAATTTGAAGAAGGGTTTCTTGCATTAAGGGACATCATTTTAGTTGCATATCACTATTTGGAAGTTTCTATTCAATTTTTAAGGTCAATATCTTTGTTATTTTGGAGATTTTTCATAATTTGTTATGGGGTTTTCAAGTCATCCTTTACTGATAATGTTGGGAAAGGGAAACTATAGACAATGGAGAGATTGCATCATACATCATCTTCAATCACTTTAATTGTTGCCACATTTGTATACTTTGGTTCCTCGTCCTGATAATTGTATCCAAAAATTTGCTTGGAATTGTCGAAAGTATGATGTTTTAGGGGTTATTGCAATGCATGTTGTTGATGATGTGTCAAAAACTATTGATCATTGTGACTGTCCTCATACTCTTTGGACTAAGCTTTGGGAGCTATATGGAGATCCTAATACTCCATCATTCCTTGATGATCATGATTTAGAATGTCATATAACTCTTCATTCTTTAGATCAGATACCCCATGATGATATTGTTGTGCAGGAGTTTGATTGTTTGGAATACTTTGAATCTTTTGAAGAGGTTGACAAGGTTTCTTCAAAGGCTCCTTCTTCTCCATAAAATATAATTGATAGACCTTCACCTTTAGTGATTCTTTGTCCAGAGTCATTGATTGAAGCTTCCATCATTTCTATTCATTAGGACATATTCAATTTTCCAAACACGACATCAAAGAATGGCTTTGTTTCAAGTATTGCAGACTTGGATACTTCTACAGGTTTTTCCAAGAAATTATTCAGGGGATATCTCTCCTCTATGCATATTCTATTTTGGAGGATTTTCTTGAGTCTCCACATTCCTTTGGTTGGACCTTGATTGGGGATCCTGATCTTGGTAAAACTACATTGGAGGCACTTGATTCCTCTTTAGAGATTTCATACATGAGGCCTCCTCCCTCCCATTTCATTATGGAGTTGGAGTTTCTTTAGCATCTACCATTAGATTTTATTCTTCTTAGCAAGAGACCTGTGGTTTGGACATATTTTTTGCTTCAGACTTCTTTTAGTGGTTCTGAGGACACTTCATTCTCGGGGGGCAATCCACTCTCCGTCTATTCCTTTAATCGAAGTATCATCGTATTGCAGTCTTTAGATCTTGTTCAAGATCAATTTCCACATAGTCTTGGTTTGTCACCTTTTGGGAATGCACTTGATTTGATTGTCGCATCTTCATCTTCCTTGGGAAAGGAGACATATGAGTAGCTTTCAAAGACACCATCATCATCCATATTCATTCTTCCTTCAATTCCTATTTGAAATGGGAAGCATCCTTGCATTTCTACTTGGTTTTGTTTCTTTTGAAGGGGAGACAAGTTGTTTGTTGACATTGGATCATGTTTTGTCTATTGGAACTTACCATTTTTGTAGGTGATCACATATTGTGGGGGGGCTATATAGTCTCTCTCATTCCTTCCTATGGGGGGACTATTGATTGTACTGTATCTTTGTGACAGATGGTGTAGTTGGGGGGTATCATGGAGTCATCCATCCTTCCTCACTTATCTATATTTCATCTCCTTTTTGGAGAGGGGTTTTCTTCCCATTCGGTTTTCCCGTTTGCTTCGTTTGTGGGAGATTAGTTGTAGTTCATCTTCATGTGTAAAAGGGTACCTAAAATGGCCATCATGTAGCTGATACCCATCATTGCATAATCATTTCATTTTCATTTCCTCCCTAAGTTGCACTTATGGAAGGTGTTGGTGTAATTAATAATTTAAATTACACTAGCATAAGTTTACTTAGGCATAATATTTAATTAATTTCTAGGTTACTTTTACTAGGCAATTAGTTATAATGGCGCCATCCCCATTCACATGTATTTAGGATAAAAGATTCCTTCTAGAAGGATGAGTTATCTTTTCTATAAGTCTTATCCTATCTTCACATCACCCTAAGTAGTTAGTTAGGGTTCACATGTTGTCAAATCAAGACACATGTCAGCATCATAAGGCATACTACATTTCACTCTTGCCTATATATACAAGGAATTTGTACATTTGTAAATCATTTTATATCAATCTCATCATAGAATCTCATTTTGCATGCCTAAGTTGCAACACTTTTGTGTGGGTGATTTTCTTCTTGGAAAAGATCCTTTGAAGGCTACAGCTTCATAGGATGATTGTGCATCCATAATTTCTACAATAAAAACATGTCTAAACAAAAAATTGGTGACATTTGTGTTAGATCCACATTAAAATGTGGGCATGACATCATTGTTCATCATTCTTGTATTTACTACCATTGTGAGACAATGGTGATTTAAACCTGGGTGGAATGTGGGAATTCTAGTCAATCAAATATGAGTTGGGTAATCTCAAGTTGTTGAACTACAAAGCCTCTGCCTAATATGTAGGCAAGGCTATCAAAGATGAGCCCTCAAGGACTAGGTATAGCCCCTAGGTCTTGTTCTCTTATTTTTACTTTGAGATTACTATCGGTATATATTTTATCATTTTATATGTAATTTGAATTATGTTTCAAGTTATTGATTAGTTAGTTGAACTAATTAGGTCTATCTCGACGATGTGGATTTTGTGTCTCCACTTGAACCCGATCATTATTGTCACAACAATTGCTTACTTGACCAAGTTCTTATAATTGATTGCTCAAACGTTGTTATGCTTTCATGAAGTGCATGGATAGGAAGTGGCCTTTGTGAATCATGCATATGTTTTTGATCAAAATTTGAAATTTGTACCTTGTCCTTAACTATATTTTGGTGTAAAATTTTGGGCATTATATTGTCTAACCTATATCCTATACTAAGATATAATATTCTAACATTCTCGCCCTTGTTACATCAATCTAAACCAAGGATGGAACACTGCATAGATTGAACAAAGTAGCCCATCTAGAAATCTAATGAAACACCTCCACTCAATCTCCCCTCATTCAAGATGCATTATTGGATGCTCTACCATCGAATAATACCTTTGATAAAAAAACTACTCAACTATTCACAAGTACACCTCTCATCTTTTGAATCAAGAAATATTCAAGTATCTACAAAATATCACTCTATGTGAATTGAGACACACAATTATCTATAGCAACAACATTTCTTCTTATGTGAATCAATTCATACTCAACTAACCACATACACACCTCTTGATCTATCATTTGAAACATTATCAACTAGCCATTGATGCAAATCACCAATTTTGAGGATCAAGACATTATCAACTATCTATAAATAGAATGAAAATCACAAGCCCCCTTGCTCCAAGAATAGACACAAATGTAGTGGTGCTTCTAAAAAAATCTACAATCTCCAAGTGAGAAGCTACCTCAAGATTCCAAAAACTTTCAACCTCTTTTGTCCTCTAGCCTCCTCTGTTGAGTTGTTATCTTTATCTACTTGATATCTCATTTGAATCTTAATAAACTATGTTAGAAGGATATTGAAGTTGGCATAGCTAGTTCTCTTACCTTACAAATCATATCCTTAATCTATAGACAATTGATCCCTTGCTATCCACTACAGAGTAAGGTATGTTTCACAAAAGTTGCAAACCCACCACTTGGTTGCAAACCAATTGGTTTAATGTTTTAATGCAGTAGATTGAATCTATATTTGTAGTGATTTTGGAAAGAATCCATGCTTTATATATGTGGGAACCAAATCCACAGAGATATGAGTATATCAAATTAGGGCAGTCTAGTTTAAGTAGGCACAACCACTAGGAAATCATATTATGTAACATATAAATCCGCAATGTAAACTTCGACACTACTATGAATGAAATCATTCACTTTGACGAATCCAATTTATTCCCATTCGCAAATAGGAACAAAGCATTTTAGCACATTATATTCTCCATTTTGGCATTTACATGCTCAACATATTGGTAATTATTGTTTCCTAGAATAATAGCCTTTACCATCAAATACAATAGATATTCATGGGTGAAACTCTTCAACATACAATTTGGAAAGATAAATTCATGAAATCCTTCAAATTCATTTCATGTAGCTTTAATATCTATAGTAAAATCAAATATGGACAAAAAACCCTACAAAACATTGAAAAAATATGAAGAATCCTCAAAGGTCATATATTCCCTCATGCTAACTTAACTTACACAACCACCTACATTTCATCTATCCATCTTTCTCTTCCAAATTATGTGGCTATAATAATAACTTGAAAAAGGGTAGAGCATAAAATCGAGATTACACCATGATACACAAACAAAATAATATACATTATATTATGATGAATCTAAGAGGATTTTAAATTTGCTTGTACTATTTTTTAATAAGCCTCTTCCTTTTAAATGACCTGACAATTATCTATGCAAATTTATCATAAAAATAACCCTCACTTAATTATTAATATTATTAATATATAATATATTAAAATGTAATATTCCAACACAATGGTTGGGTCCAAGTATTTTAGGCGTAGGGTAAATGTTCCTTCATCTAGAGTCCAGAATCCATAAGTCAAAGTCCATGCTTTAACCATTACTAAGCTATGTCTAATTTTCATTTAAATCTTTATTTAAAGTCAAATATACATCTCTACTTTAGTCCATAGGAAGCTAAGAATATCAATAGTGTTTTCTAAATTACCCTTCTTTAAAAGTAAATTTTTATTTCAAGTCTTGACTATTGATAGTCTAATACTAGCAACCAAGGAAAATACATATTCAATTAGATATTTACATATAATGGAAATCTCCATTCAAATCTTATGCATTATGTATGTACATGTAAATTATGTTTAAAGTTTTGAGTTTTCAATCTTAGAGAGATTCTCGGTATAATTTCAATAACAATTCCATCATACATACAATCTTAAATACATTATGTATACATGTAAATTATGTTTATAGTTTTGAGTTTTAGATCTTACGGAGCTTCCCCATATAATTTCAATGACAATTCCACCATACATACAATTCAATTTGAGTTATCATAAAATGGAAAAATTAAACTACTAATAGGACCTACACCAAAACAATCATTTAGATTATAAATATTTGGTTTGGTCTAAGACTTCAAGGTACAAATATTAAAGGTTTATTTGTGAAGGTTTCAACATCTAAAGAGTTAGATGTCATGGGCATAATGTCCAATTTCTAGTATTTAAGGTATAAAGAATTTTATGCAACATTTCATTAATTTCCCTTAAAAATCAGCCTGACCTCCATTTTTTTGAGCTCATTCTGATCATTTTACCCCATGCAAATCTATCCCTTTTCTGCCCTATGTGTTAATAAGCCATGGTGCCTAACTCATGAACTCCCTAGATTTTGCATTGTGTGATTCCCTCTAGATTTATTTGGATTTATGTATGTAGAATTTTACTTATTCAAGCCCGCAAGGGAAGACTCAATAGAATTTTTTATTTTTCATGTTTCCTACTAAGAAAATCCTGATAAACCATGTGTTTTGTTCTCATTGTCCCTCGATAGTCTGGTGGCCTTATGAATAGTTTTCGTTCACCCACCTTAATGAACAATGCATTAGTCTCCATGTGTTGGTTGTAACCTCCCATTTGGTTGGTCATCGGTCCAAGGCCTGGTCCCCAAAAGCCTTCATCTAGAAAAGGTATAGTTGAAATTTTTTATCACCAAATATAATCTTATACATAAAAATTTGCAACCTTACAAAAATTATTTTTAAAATTCCATATAGAACTATTTTAAAATGTCTTTATTATTTTCTTACAAATCCATGGAATTAATTGTGCACAAAAACCTACTCCTTCCAAGCGTTAACAATATTAAGGTGATCTCCACCCACAACCTAACAACTAGGCTTTGATACTAAAGAAAACTTTGCATCAATATAAAACTATTTCCATAAAAATTCATGAGTGAAAAATATGCAAAAGAATAAACAAACATACAAATAAGATTATACAAGATATATTGTAGAAAAATTTGCATGAGAGAAAAACGAAACCTCCAAAACTATCCACACAATGTATTATCTCATGGATGAAGATTACACTACAAATACATAGTATCCATGAATATGTCTAAAAGATCATTCTCTCTACTTGCACCCCATGTGAACAAGTAAATGAAAACTATGTAACTTATAAGAGATGCTCAATCAACCTTAGCCAACAAGCAAAAGGTTATAGAAAAAAGAGACTAACAAAAAGAGAAAAAATACTATAAATAGAGGGAGGGAGAGAATGGAAAATCTGCGTACAAGGATAAAAAGGAAAATTTTTGACAAAGAAATAAAAAAGAGAAAGGTAAAAGATAGATGGAGAGAATAAACAAATAGAGAGTGAGTGAGTAAGTGAGAGAGATAATAATGAGAAAGAAACTGATAAAAAATATATAAAAATGTGAAAATATAGAAATGGAAAATGAAGATAGATAAACAAAGAGAGATAATTGAGAGGATGAGGAAAATAGATAACAAATAAAAGATGAAAAGACATATGGGGAGAGAAAATAAGAAAATAATTTTGATTGGTGAAGCCATGGTTTCTAGATTTCAATCCTATGATAAAGAGTTCCTTGGTTTTACCTATTTCAGTTCATTATTTTCCATCCCTCTTTATTTTTGGGTTGGTTGATTCCATAATACACCTATCTTCCCCTTCGTAATAGTGTTTTGCAAATGTCATGAAGGAGGATATAAATTCTTCTAAGGCACCTTTGATCCAAAGGGAATAGGAGAAGGATCTTATGCTACTTAATACAAATAGATTGTTGGTGCATCAATCAATAGGTACACTAAAATCACATTATGGTTTTTTTATAAAATGGCCTCTAATTAATCAAAATATTTCAGTCCAAACCCCTTTCAAAGACAATAAAAAGGTATGGACTTCTCTCTCTTTTTTTTTGTGGACTTAGGGTATCCCTGTGACTTGGCCCAATGCCCAACCTGTCTTACCTTGGTCTTACATTCTGCCAAGTTGGGGTCGAGAAGGGGTGAGTTGGGTCACAAGGATATAAATTATTCTAAGGCACCTTTGATCCAAAGGACGGAGGAGACGGATGATATGTTACTTAATATGAATGGATTGTTGGTGCATCAATCAATAGGAATACTAAAATCACATTGTGATTTTTTTTGTAATTTGGCCTCCAATTAATCAAAATATTTCAATCTAAACCCATTTTAAAGACAATAGAAGGTATAGAATTCTCTTTCTTTTCTTTTTTTCACTTAGGGGTATCCCTACGACCCATCCCAACACCTAACCCACCTTACCTTGGTATTACATTTTTCCAAGTTGGGGTCAGGAATGGATGTCACAATGGAGTGAGAGATGCACAAAAGAAGACACATAAACCCCTTTCAAAGATAATAAAAATTTATGGACTTCACTTTCTTCTTTTTCTTGTTGGCTCAGGAGTATCCCTACGATCAAGCCCAATGCCTAACTTGCCTTACCTGGGTCTTAAATTTTTCCAAGTTGGGGTCGAGAATGGGTGTCACATTGGGGTGAGAGATACAAAAACCCCTTTCAAAGGAAATGAAAAGGTATGAACTTCTCTTTCTTCTTTTTTTGTTGACTCAAGGGTATCCCTGCAACCCAACCCAACGCCTAACCCACCTTCCTTTGGTCTTACATTTTTCCAAGTTGGGGTCGAGAATGGGTGTCACACTAGGACGAGAGACGCATAAAAGAAGAGACACACAAACCCCTTTCAGAGACGATAAAATCTAGTATGAAATTTTTTTTCTTCTTTTTTTTTTGGTTGACTCAGCGGTATCCCTACGACCCAACCTAATGCCTAACTCGTCTTACCTTGGTCTTACATTTTTCCAAGTTGGGGTTGAGAATGGGTGTCACATTGAGGTGAGAGACACACAAATCCCTTTCAAAGGCAATAAAAAGGTATGGACTTCTCTTTCTTCATTTTTGTTGACTCAAGGGTATCCCTGCGACCCAGCCCAACACCTAACCTGCCTTACCTTGGTCTTACATTTTGCCAAGTTGGGGTCAAGAATGGGTGTCACACTAGGGTGAAAGACACGTAAAAGAATATACACACAAACCCCTTTCAAATATGATAAAATGGTATGAACTTCTCTTTCTTCTTTATTTTGTTGACTTAGGGGTATCCCTGTGATCCAGCCAAACACCTAACTCGCCTTACCTTGGTCTTACATTTTTCCAAGTTGGCATCGAGAATGGGTGTCATGCTAGGGTGAGAGACACACAAAATAAGAGACTCAAAAACCCCTTTCAAAGATGATAAAAAGGTATGGAATTTTCTTTCTTCTTTTTTTGTTGACTCAGTGGTATCCCTACGACCTAACCCAATGCCTAACCTGCCTTACCTTGGTCTTACATTTTTCCAAGTTGGGGTCGGGAATGGGTGTCACGCTAGGGTGAGAGACACACAAACCCATTTCAAAGACGATAAAAATGTATGGACTTCTCTTCTTCTTTTTTGTTGATTCAAGGGTATCCCTGCAACCCAACCCAACACCTAACCCACCTTACCTTGGTCTTACATTTTGCCAAGTTGGGGTCAAGAATGGTTGTTATGCTAGGGTGAGAGACACATAAAAGAAGATACACAAAAAAAAAAGGAGAAAAGAAAAATAAAAAATGATAAAGAAAAGAAAGGAAGAAGAGAAAAGAGTGAAGGGAAGTGACAAAAAGTCAAAAAAAGAAAGAAAGAAACAAAGCGAGAAAGATAGAAATAATAAAAGAACAAAAAGAGGGATGACCAATATAAAGAAGGAAAGTAAAATTTGGGAAAAATAAAAATAATGAGAAAAGAAGTAAGGAAAAGGAAGGAGAGAAAAAAAAGAAAGAAAGGAAGAAGAAAAAAGAGAGAAGGAAAGTGACAAAAAAATACAAAAACGAGGAAATAAACAAATAAAAAAAGATAGAAAGAATAAAAGAAATAGAAACACCAACAAATGAATAAAAGGAGAGATAGAAAGATAAATATAACGAAATAAATAGTGAACATTTATAATAAAAAATGGAATTGAAGATAAAAATAAATAGTAAGAAAGAAGGGATAAATAAAAGACAATTATAAAGAGAGGGATAAAGACAAAAATAAAGGTTAAGAGGGTAAAATATAGATTGGAAGAAAAATAGAAATAAAGAGATATAGAAGAACATATAGAGAGAATCAAATAATAGAAATAAAGAAATAACAAAAAAGAAAGAGAGGAATAGAGAAACATCAACAAGGAAAAAAATGATAAAGGGAAATAGATCTAAAGAGATGTAAACTATGAGATAAAGAGAGAATAGGATAGACAAAGAAATACACTACAAAAATAGAGGGAATGAAAGAAAGGCATAATAGGGATAGAAATAAATAGTAAGAAAGAAGAGGTAAACAAAAAGACAATTATAAAGAGAGACAAAGATAAAAAGAAAGGTCAAGAGGGAAAAAATATAGATTGGAAGAAAAAAAGGTTCCAAGAAATAAAGAGAGATTGAAGCAAAAAGAAAGAGCAACAATTAATAGAAATAAAGAAATAATAAAAGAATGAGAAAAAGAGAAACAAGAAAAAAAGAAAAAGAATGATAAAGGGAAAAATATGTAGAGAGATCTAAACTTGAAGATAAAGGTAGAATAATATAGATCTTTGTAGGATAATAGTAGATTAGAAAAGATAGAGTTTGTTGTAGAGAAGGATAGAGAGTTGATTTTGATGAAAAAAGATTTTTGAGATCAGAGAGGAAATCTTGTGAAGGTATGGTTCAATATGGATTGTTGTCAAATAGTTTGAAAAAATTCAAAATTTTAGAGTTTTGAAATATAAGATTTGAGGATTTGGGAATTCATCATACTAGGAACGCATAAATTATACATTTACAAAGGGTACAAGACAACTTGGTGGAGTTTGGTGCCTACAAGATTTCCCAATGGTGAATGGAAGAAAAACTAATAAAAATGAAGATTTCAATTTATATTTTTTTGTTGCTATTCGTTTAAATTTATTTAATATCCTAAAAAAATTATTGCCTCATTAAGAGGAAGTGTTGGAATAAATGAATAAGCGCATTTGTGAGAGAGTTGACTGTAAGAATCTAAAATAATATTAAATAATTGAGTGTTAATCTCAACATTAGATAGATGATTGTTAATTTCAATTTAATTATTATATGACCTAATTAAAGCCAAATTTATAAGATTTTGTTCTTCTTCTAAAAAACTATTATATTGTATAATTCTTTGTCAATTAAATATATAATATAAACAATTATATTTATATATCTCTCTTATATAATCTCTTTTTTTTCAACAATTTCATGATATTTCAAATAAATCATTTTCTAAAAGAAAGATGCCTATAAAAGATTGAATAGGTTTTTAATCAACTTTACAATCTCAGACATATTTTTCTCCAACATATTTTTGTTTCTTGAATCTTAATATATCTTGTATCTCAAAAGCTAAAAGCTAAATTTAATTCATAAGAGAAAAAGATCATAATATTAAATAGTTTAAATTATAATAGCAGCTCAACAAGAAAATAATGGAGAGTTCATACCTATCTTCTTTACAATTGAAAAGAACTTTTTCATATTTGTTTTGATATATTTTCTTGGAGCAAACCTTATTACCTGATGTAAGTATCAAATTACCAATCAGTACAGTATTTTTAGGATCAATCTAATAAATATAGGATTATATGGTGATTAGAAAGCTAAAAAGGATGGTATAAGATTAAAATTTTATTCCCAAACATCAAAGTTATAATTCAAAACAATATATATTTTTAATAGGAGACCTCCTTCATTGTTAATGAGAGGGGCAAGGGTTGGGTGTTGAAGGTCCCTAAAAAATCTTAAAATATAAATTTTTAACCACAGAAACTAAAATCTTAGATTTTTTGCTGGTACTTACCTTAATGCATTCTTCCCTCTGTCTCCCATCAAGATCTCGATTTTCTTCCTCTGCTGTCTCTCAGAGCCATTTCTCTTTGGTCAATCTGTAGATTAAATGTCTTTACATGATTTTTTGCAGTTCTTCCATCGAGATCATTCTTTGCATCAATAGATTTTCTTCTTTCTTGAGAATTGAAAAGAGTTTCTCGAATTTTGCTATGAAATTCCATTGGCAGGTCAAAGTGGTCTTCAAACAGCTTAGCGATCTGCAAGTCAAGAGACAAAATGTCAAGAATACAGATCATTTTACAGTTCAAGTATATTCAATGTTAAAATAACCCTCAGTGCAATCAAAAGCTGCTCCATAACCTCCCCAAAAATATACCAAGAAAGAAAAAAGCAAAGAGCATCCATAAATAGAAAATTATATAAATACCTTTAGGTAAACTTCATGGACTGGATTTTTCCAATCCCTGTACATGATAACAGTCTGAAAGAAATCTATTTGTGTTTGTTCATCATTACTTGTTCATCATTATGAAATCGTCTCTGAACATGTAAAAGAGTATTGATATGATATTGATCATCATTTTTGGTCAATTCTACACAATCACCAAAACAAACAATTGTGAAATCGAGAAACTTTTTAGATTTGAACATAAGAAGAGAAACAGCTAGAAATATTCTCATCTTTGCACAGAAAACACTAACCTGTCATGTATGAAATGCGAGAGAAGTTCAGACAAGTCCTCGTATTTGGATTTATTGTCCTTGAATATCTATCTCGCTTGTTTTAAGTAGTCTTCCATTTAATTCTGAAACTGAATGCAGCCATAAACAAGTTTGAATTTACAACTGTTGATTCATACAAGAAAAGCTAATCAGCCAAAAAGCATAGCAACCTATATAAAAATAGGTCGTTTATATTTTTAGAATTCTAAAATTAGAATCTATTTTTTTTATTTCTATTTAATCTGGTGGATTGGAATTTAAAAAACAAAAAAATGTTATATTTAGTAACTACGATCTTAATGTTATATTTAAACTATGATCTTTAAATAGGACAAATTTTAAAACTAAAGATTTATTTTTAGAGGTAAAATTTTATGAACGCCAACAAGTAACAACTAAGATAAATTCAAAAAGAAAAATTAAAAAGCAAAGCAGCCTGGCATTTTAACGAAGAAGAGAAAACAGCTGGAGTTTTATTTCAACACATGAATAGGGTTACAAACATAAAAAGCTGTAAGAAGAGAATATCAGGTGCAACCGTTTTCTTTTTTCTTGCCAGCCGTTTGCTTCTTCAAATGGCAGTCATTTGCTTTTTTCTTGCAAGCCGTTTGCTTTTATCTGCTGCTAGCCGTTTGCTTTATTCTCATGCTAGCCGTTTGCTTTTTTCTCCAGATAATGCGTTTCAAAGAATTTCCTCCTCTGTCTTTCCCTATATATACACATTTGCACAAATACATTCTTATAGTGAGCTTTGATGCAGCAGATGAGGAAGAGAAGTACATACTTTTTCTTATAGGAAAAGAAAAATATTCGGCCATCATGATCTCTGAGAGATTAGGAAAAGTGCTTTTGATCACTGCAGCCACATTGAGAAACAGAGGAAGGTAAGTTTTATGTCATTTACTATTTCAATAAGCAGGTGTTTGTACGCTAATTGCTTGCTGATTTTATGCCATTTAAGCTGAAAGAGATGATTGGTTTGAACAGCATATGGAGCTTGTGAGAAGATCAGGTGGAAGGTTAAAAGAGGCATTTAATAATTCTCGATGTTGAAATCAATTGTAGAGGTTAAATATGATTTTTCCTCCTCATATTCTCACTTTTCTATTTCTGTTTATTTTGGGCATGGCCATGCCTCCTGTGTTTATGTTTGTTCTGTTCTTTTTCCTCCGAGTTTTTGTTTGTTTATATTTGTTGTTCTTTTTCTTTTGTGTTTAGGTTTGTTCTGTTCTTTTTCTTCCAACTGCTTGCTATGAAAATTTGTTAAAAGTTCTTACAGAGGACAATATTCCTGAGTAAAAAGAATTTATTGTCCTTTCCCATATTGCTCTGCTTTGTTTTACAAGGGATATTGCAATTGAATGTGTTGAATAATAGCAAGGCCTACGAGCTAATGGGAAAAACTCCGAAGACATAGCATTGCATCGGCTTGCTCAGGATGATTGAGCTCACACAGGGTTGGTATGAATTCAATCCTCTTTTTAGATCATCGATTTATATTTGGCAATTTTTTATTGTTTGAGAATACAAAAGCTGGCAAGCTCTTTTCTAAGATTGGATACAGTATTCAGCTAGGTAATGTACTTAGAAGGTGTTAATAAAGAATATTGTCTCCAGGTCAGATATATTCAATACATTTTTTAACAAATCATGCTACTTGAATTTCCTTCTACAAACTACAAATCAATATTTGCCAAGAGAATTATCTATTCTGGTCTGTTATTTACTTGAATTGTCTTTTGTTTGTTTATTTGAAATTTATTTGTATTCTGTATTTCATTGAAGCTCATGGAACATTTTCAGTGTTTCTGAGGCTTTAACTAACCATTCCTTTTCCTTCGAATTCAAATAAATTACTTCCAAAATTTAACTTAATCAAATTATTTTTATATCATTATTTTATCAAATTCTTCCTTTCATAGACAAGGGTTTAAAAATATTTGGTAGATTAGAGGCATTTCCAAGTTCTTGCTTCAAATCAGAGCTCTGCCCCACTTTGAAAGCAGTTTCATCTTGTAATTTACTGTCTTAAATCTTGGGTCTCTTTTGTCAGTCTGTCTTAATGGGCATTCTAAGAAGCCTAAATGGCTTGTCCATTACATTTCTTTTGTTTCTAAAAGGTTTTTCATTATAAACTTTAAAGTGATTAAGTGTTTCCATGTCTTGTTTACTTCAAAATTTGTTGTTGCACTGCTGTACCAAGTAAACTATTTGGATGTCAATATACCTATGATGTTGAAAATCTGTATTTGACTCTTTATTTTAAGGATAATTGTATCTGAATGGCTGTATTTATTCTATTAATGCTCCAGCAAGAAGAGTTGTCATAGGTGTAAAGGAACAGGCTATTTGGCATTTAAAATTTGTCAATATGGTTAACTTGCTTGTGCTTCAGTCTGTTTGACTCTGTATTTTATTGTCCTTTCCTAGATTGCTCTGTATTGTTTTACAAGGGACAAGATGCATTTGGTGATCGAGAGGATACTGCAATTGAATAATACCAAAGCCTGTGGATGTCAGTGGAGACACTATGAGGATGATTGAGCTCACACAGGGTTGGTATGAATTCAATCCTCTTTTTAGATCATCGATTTATATTTGGCAATTCTTTATTATTTGAGAATAGAAAAGCTGGCAAGCTCTTTTCTAAGATTGGATAAGTATTCAGCTAGGTAATGTACTTAGAAGGTGTGAATACAAGAATATTGTCTCCAGGTCAGATATATTCAATACATTTTTTAACAAATCATTGCTACTTGAATTTCCTTCTACAGACTACAAATCATTTTTTGCCAAGAGAATTATCTATTCTGGTCTGTTATTTACTTGAATTGTCTTTTGTTTGTTTATTTGAAATTTATTTGTATTCTGTCATTCATCGAGGCTTATGGAACATTTTCAGTGTTTTGAGGCTTTACTATTCCCTTTCCTTTCCTTGGAATTCAAATAAATTACTTCCAAAGTTCAACTTAGTCAAATTATTTTTATATCATTATTTAATCAAATTCTTTCTTTCATAGACAAGGGTTTAAAAATATTTGGTAGATTAGAGGCAATTCCAAGTTCTTGCTTCAAATCTTGAAAGCAGAGGGTTTTGTAGATCAGAGCTCTGCCTCCCTTTGAAAGCAGTTTCAGCTTGTAATTTACTGTCTTAAATCTTGTGTCTCTTTTGTCCGTTCGTCTTAATGGGCGTTCCAGAAAGCCTAAATGGCTTGTTCATTACATTTCTTTTGTTTAAAAGGTTTTTCATTATAAACTTTAAAGTGATTAAGTGTTTCCATGTCTTGTTTACTTCAAAATTTATTGTTGCACTGTTGTACCAAGTAAACTATTTGGATGCCAATATAGCTATGATGTTGAAAATCTGTCAATATGGTTAACTTGCTCACGCTTCACAATCTATTTGACTCTGTATTTTAAGGATAATTGTATCTGTATGGCTGTATTTACTCTATTAATTCTCCAGCAAGAAGAGTTGTCATTGGTGTAAAGGAACAGGCTATTTGGCATTCAAAATTTGCCAATATGGTTAACTTACTTGTGCTTCAGTCTGTTTGACTCTGTATTTTAAGGCTGTATATACTCCATCAGTGCCTCAGCAAGAAGAGTTTGTCATTGGTGTAAAGAAACAGAGTATTTGGCACCCATTCGTTGCCTCTTATCAGAAATTTATGTCCTCTTACAACATTCAAAGCCTTCATATGTGTTCACTTCAATCTTATCTGTTTGTTTTGTGGTTTCAAACATTTCACTGCTCCAATCATTCTCTCAATGCAGGAGAGTATTTAATATAATGTTGCATTTAGTGCTCTAATACCTCTAGATATAGTTAATTTTCACTCTCCTGAACAATAATTTGAATAGTTTATTTGCTGGGTAATTGATTTTCTTGTCTGTTAATCAATTTTTAATGAGGATAATTATTTGATTTAAATCTAATTTTCATATTTAATACTATTTTCTATTTTCAGGTTTGTTAGTATGGAGATATGGCTTTATTTTCTTATAAAATATTACTGTTGGTTAACAGGGACTTATTTTGTGTGCAGGAATCAAAGCATCCTCATTACTCTTGGATTGAGATTTTGTGTGCAGGAATTAATGTTTCTTTTTCAATCACAACTTAATTAAGGTTGGTCTCCTCATTTAAATATTTGATATAGTTGGACTTTATTTAAATATGAAATCATTCTGTTAATGTAGTAGATGTCATTTGTTTGGTTGTCATTGTCTTTATTTGCTTTAATAGATGATTAATTTTTTATGATCTAAAATTATTTGCAGAGTATTTGTTATAGTAATTCATTTTCTATATTATTAGCCAAATTCTGATTAACATACTGCTCACTAGTTGTATTTTATATTTGTAGGAAAATAAATGTAGAGGGAATATGTGAGCAGCCATTCAAATAAGAAAAATATACGAAGATATTGATAGTGGTGAAGTCACTTGAAGCTTTTTCTGAAAATTTGAATAAATTTTTGAATTCATGTTGATTTTTAGAGATGTAATGTGTAAAGGATATTTTTAGTTTTAATAAAAAATATTTTTTTGGGAAGGGATCAAACTGCCCCTTCCAAAGGCTTGAGGGAATGGCCATTGGCCATGGTCATTCCTTTCAAGGATAGATTTGGTGGATTTATTTTATATTGCTTAAAATTTAATGTCTTATTAGAATAACAATATTCACAACATATAATTAGCACTCCAGTATGCACAATAATCTATAATTAAAATGTGACAAGACGATCAAATAATACTTTTAATATTAAAAAATATCAAGCTAATAAAC
>VDFB02319408.1:0-16932 GCA_007258455.2 Sequoia sempervirens
TGAAAACTTGTTTTCATGTTGTCTCATTTGGGCCACTATTTTATACCAACTTGGATTTGTGTTTTAAATAAGCTTCAAAATAAAACAGGTTGCTTCAAATTGCAAGTTTCGGAGCATTTCTCACTTTTTACGCTATTTTATCTGCATAAACATTTATCATAGTTAGATTCATTGTATAGTATGCAATATAGAAGAATGAAGAAATCTATAATCACCGTTGTTTCCTAGTTTTGGAAATAAAAGTAAACCTTGTTGCTGGTAATACCACTTCTCAGGGCTATCATGTCTGAGACAGGGACTCTTGGCCAAGTATAGGAATTCAGCTTTACACCTGGTAATGGTGTTTGCTTTAGATCTTTTTTTTCATGCCTTTTTCAGCTGTGCAAAACCTGCGACCAATGCCTTCCATAAAATAACATCTCTCCAAGGAATTCTGCCACATAGTTCACGTGTCTTATCTATGCTTTCATAGCTTGCATTAGCTTGACAATTTCTAAAGCCTTTTCTAACAAATGCATTTAATGCCTATCCTGCAATCAGCGTACTCCATGAGATAACATTTCTTCAGGCTTCCTATCAAAAAAATCACGTACATTTCTTTGTGCTTCTATTTTGGCACAGCTGCACCACGTAGGAAGCTCAAGAGCACTCCAAGATCACTGGCCATGCCGATTTCTCTGAGGTGACTGAAGCTGTACTTTATCTAATTTGTGCGGCTTGCAGAAAACCTTGCCGCTCTAAGACCAAGAGTGACTTACACACGAAGAGGACTGGCCACATAGAGTTCATTAACAAAACTGCAGAGGCTGCTAAGCCCATTGATTTAGAGGTGAAGAAGGATCCCTCTCCTAGCCTGTCTGTAGCTGCAGTTGGAGAAGATACTCCCATGTCTAAAGGCACATAAATGGCGGTTGCAGAGGTTAATAAAGAGATATTAGCAGAACTTGAGTCCATGGGGTTTCCTACAGCCCGTGCAACTTGAGCGCTTCATTTTTCAAACAAACCCATGCAGATTTGAAGAAGAAAAGGCCTTGCACATGTTCTATCACGCTAGGAGACATTAAGGCGGTGAGAGCGCTGGTGAAGGGGTAAGAAACTAAAGCAGGCGCAAACACTAAGATGGTCAATGTCATACAAAAATTTAAGGGTTCTCAATCACCTTACAGATCTTTGTTCACCAATACACAACAGGTATAACTACAACATCCCACAAATCCACTGGTCGTTAGGTATGTTAGCTTCTGAGAGAATAATTTGACTGATAAGACTAACATTATCGATTAGATGTTTGTTTCTTCTTCCACAAGAAATCGTATATCTTTATTTCTCATTCTGCTTGGTCCTTTGCTTCTTACACAGTAGCATATTATCCTCTCATCTACACTCCAAACTACTGATCCATAAACAATAAGATTTCTAACCATTCTGTAGCTTTCTTTTTGGGCCTACTAACTTGGCAAGCTCCTATGCGCTAAAACTAGTCAATTGTCATATGTGGATGTTAATGTCTAACTAGTGGCCTATCTACATCTCTTTATGTAAATGGTGGTATTTAATGCCACCGTTAATAGTAATCACGATCAGGTGCAAGTCTTGGGCTTCTTCGGTGTCTATTATGGTTGAGTTGTAGGCAGTAATTATGTTGGAACCCTACAATTTTTTATTCACATAGATGCCTTGGTAGGTGGCAGCATTAAAATATGCAATCAATTATCTGATACGCCTATCAGTGCAAGTAAGTTAATGAAGGCAGTAAATATGGGACTACAGTCTATGGTTAACTTTATTTTGAATTTGAACGGTTGTCGATGCATTTTGGCGCCCACTTTATTTTGAAATTGGTGATAACCTATGCTACGGTTAAAAGTTTTTTTTTCTTTACCACTCGTGTATGCGGCATTGCTTTCGTTGACTCATGCATCACCTACCACCTTTTTTTTGTTTATATGGATTGATTTAATTGGTAGGTGGCAATATTCTCCAAATGTTCCATTTATTACTAAGTGTAACATCAATAAGTTCTAGTGTTTAAGGTGGAAGTAAGTCCTCATAATTTTGTACAACCTCTGATGACACTCAATGGAAATATTTTAGAGAGAAATATGTTTTAGAGAGAAATCATTAGTGTGTGTTATTTTAAAATTGCTTTCTATATTCATTGTTAAACAATATCATATTGTTGTTTAAACTTAATCTTGATATTTCTCTGCATTAATATTGATGTTTTTTTTTTTTTTTCTTATGTAGAATTAGCGAACTATTGAATCGGCGAATGATCACTTCTTAACATATGTTCTTTTGAGTTGTTTTTTTTCATCAAGCAGATTTGAGTTAAAGAAAATCGGACATTTGAACTTGAAACCAATAAAGTGTTTTTAAATGCTTAAAGGCTTCTATTTTACACTTTAGTTTTTTGTTTTAGATCAACTCATCTCTTTTGGGCTCTAAAAAGAATGTTTTGATTTTTGCTACAAAGGCTAAAATTGAACCTTACAAACTCACTAGCTTTTTGATTTTGGACTAAAATTGAACAAAGCAAACTCACACTTCATTTGGTGCTTAAAACGAACTCACAATTGCTTTAAAATTTCTCAAATAGACAAGTGCTTAGATTATGTGATTTTTTTTCTTTTAGTCGCGGCCATCCCTCTCTACGCAGCAAATGCGATCTAGGAGTCTGCGAAACACTCAAAATACATTTTATTCTTTTGAAACACTTTGATTTGGGCTTAAAGAGACTTTAGACATCTTGTGGAGGTGTGAGTAGGGGGATTTTCGCGATACATTCATAACACTAACTGTGCCATCAAGATCCCGATCGAGTTCTGATTAATGTCTTTGCTTGCTTTTGTTTATCTTAGAGGGGAACGCCTTGGGGAAAAGTATACCCAAAGGGAATGACTCAACTAGTAACACTAAAGCCAAAGGTATTTCCAGTAGGATATAAATGTAGGTATTGGTTAGCGCCATTATCCTTGTGCGGTTGCAAGCTTTCCGAACTAGAATGGATCCAAAAGGGACTCACTAGCTGTATACAAATTCAATCTCAGCGAACAAAAGTCCTTACATAGAACCAATATCACTAAGATTTTCCAAAATCAGCCCATCTCCTACATTTGTTGAGGGTGCGAGATGGTGGATTAGGCTGCTGGCACACTACACCCGGTCTTTTAGTAGAAATGGAAAGCGTCTGGTAGAGATTTAAATTTGGAATTGTTGATGCTTGGCTACCCCAATTGATGTTAATGAGGCGTGGAGGGATCAGTAGGGTTAAAACATCTGGCATTTCACTTAAGATAGGAAGGCAGCTGGAGAAGCGTCCAGAGTGGGGATTCAACAAATGTTGTCTTACACACACATCCATAGGGGCTTATGAGGTATTCTTCATTTGAAAACACAATGTTGTATTAGAAAACATTTTACCAGAGCAAACATTCAACATGATTCTCAAAATTTCAAACCCTCTTGAAGAAAAATATCGATGACTCAATCCATATACTATTGCTTTCCCTTGGGATTCCGTCCTTAAAGAGTTCCTAAGCATTGGATTATACCTCAATTTGTCTTCTTGAGTAAACAATAGGAAAACCCTTGCGTTAAGTTCATTGAATTTCCACATAAAATATCTTGTGGGGTTTAAAGAAATTAAGACATTGGACATCTTAGTTTGGAACTTTAATCAAAGAGTGTGTTTTTGGTAAAAAGTACTCATTAAGCAAAGATAACAAATTGGACCCCACACATGCGCTTGATATCTTTTGGTCATATTGGTCTTTTGGCCGAGTTGCTCTTGGAAGGGTGTGTTTCTTCAGTAGCCGGTACAGTAGAGGCAAAGGTCTCTCTGGCCAATGTCTTGGGATCGTCAGGAAAACCGTCACAATGTTTCCAGGCGTTCATCCAGTCCAAATACTTAGAGACGGCTTTTGGATCTTTGCGGGGGCGTCGTTTCTGGACTTGGGCGTCATTCAAAGGCCAAGATCGTTTGTTTGGTTGGATGTGGGATGCGTATACATGCATTTAATTAAATTGCCAATCCTTTGAACAAGTTCATCCTAAGATCCCACATCCAGCATCTTAGGGTTGAGTTCATCATCCCACATCAAACAATCAAAATTAAAATCCCACTAAGTCTAGCATTGATCCAAAGTTCCTAAACGTTTGTCACTCATATCATTTACACATTTCATCCTCCATCTCGTCATTGGTCCTAAGAACCTTAGAGGTCACTTTTGCTACAAGATCAAAACATAAGAAGAACATGGAATATAAACTTGATCCATACATCTTGGGTAATCCAAATCAGCTAAATCTTCAAAGCCTTGCAATGCCTATCAATTATCAAATTCCATGCATGGGATCATTGCCTTCGACAAATGTCAATGGTACAACAAGTGTCAGTATGCCCAAGTCAAATTTTGAAACACATTTCCCAATGATAGATCTAAGTCCAAACCTACAAATCCACCAATCGAATAATCAATGCATGAGCTTTGAAATGAACAACGTCATTCCACCAAATCCCTACAAACCAAATGTGGATGTACCAAGTGAAAGTTTTCAAAACATGAATCCTAACTCAGAAAACTTTGGAAAAATGATTCCCAATACCAACAATGTTCATCCTATCATGCCAAATCTGAACATCATCCCAAATCAGAACATTATCAAAAGTCAATTTTCCCGTAATCCCATTCAAAAACCGCAAGTAGACGTCCCAAATCCACTTAAACAAAAAGCTAAATCAAGGGAGTCAAATTCAAAATCAAGATAAAATTTCACTAGAGCAACTTGCTTCACATGCCAAACTAATTGAACTATTGGGCAAAGAGATATCTTCACTCCAAAATCAATACAATCTTCCATTGGTTAATCCATGTCATCAAAGCATTGAGTTGTGTCCACAACCACAACAATATCTCCAAGGTCAAGAAGTTAGATATCAAGGTCAACCACATCAACAAATCCAACCCCCATGTGTCGAAGATCAATCACCACATCTCCAAAGTCAATCACCACAAGGTCAACTTAAAGTACAAATCTCACAAAGAAACAAGCGACAATACACACCACTTAGGAGACCAATCGAATCAGTCTTGCAACAATTGGTACAAGAAAATCTCATCAAGCTCCCCATCTATGGGAACTATCAAGAACCCCTAGTTAAAACACCAAGGTATAATGAGGAGCACCATTGTGATTATCACAAAACAAAGGGACACACAACATTAAGTTGTATTTGACTAAAAATTATCATCCAAGACTTGATTGATCAAAAGATAATTGCTATTGGGGACAATGATAACATTGTCAATCTCTCCACCACAATTGTTGAAAACAATGATCAAGATCTATCTGTCAATAAAGATGTTTTCATCTCATCCAATGAGGCATTGACCAATGATTATGTCAAAAATGTCTCTACATCACCTAATGAGTTAAAGGATATATCTCGAGAATATATTCCAAAATATAATCAAAATCCTTCACAAAAGTCTAGCAATGGTCCTTCCCAAGACATATTGACATCCTTCGACCTCATGGCTATAGATACTAAAGGAACCCTAAACTCAACACTTAAGGATGTTGAACCACTTACCATGTCTAATGAAGATATCCAAGCACCATTTGTAAGCGATACATCCTTTGAAACCAACCCATGTCAAGAGCTTGATCCAAAGCATATCGAAAGCAACTCTGAAATCATTCAAGATCAAGAATTTGTATCTTCAAGATACTACAATAATCTAATGGATACTTTCTTATCTATGCAAGACGATAATATCCACATAGCACTTACTCCATCTACCCATGAGATGCTTTCTACGGGTGGACACGTAGATGATCTTCATCTAGAACAAGATTGTGTTACACAAAAAGAGTAGATTATTAATTCCTACAATCAAATGGAGTTGTCAACATCAGGATTGAAAATGTCCCAAACTCATATTGAGGACATCATGAATAAAGATATCCATCATTATCCGCTTAAGGAAACAAGTTAGATAAAACATCCAAAGTTAGCCAAGCAGCAAATTGAACTAATGTCATCTACAGTGGTCATTCGTCAGAGCACATTTACTGAACAAAACACCTCAAAGCAAGCAAAATCAAGGAATGAAGGTGCTACTACCACCATACTAGGGGCAACCTCGTCTCAAGCAAACATCAACATAGGGAGCACGAAGAATCTTTATGGTGAAACCATTGCCAATACTACAACCAGCCAAGCCATGAATCTTCATCCACCCATCACCCCATCCATGAATTGGGACCAACGTCAAAAGAAAGAATTGAATCAAAGAATGAAGAACGCTATCAAAGCAAAAGTAGCAAAGCATAATGGACAAATCAAATACATATGGATACCAAAGAATACAAAGAAAGATCATCCCTATCACACTCCATTAGTCAGAGAAACTATGGGGAAAAATCAAAAAGGGAAAAGTATCCATCAAGAATGTCCGCAAAAGAAAAAGTAGGCTTTTCAAGCAATGTACAAGGTATATCAAGCAATTGGTCCTAATTCCATGCACACTTCCGTATCCATCCATCATTGCTCATCTTCCCAAGTTTGGAGAGTCAAAGGTTCCAAACTGTCAACCAATCCATCTCTTATCCCTAAGCACACTCCATCCATGCCTCCACGCATGATATCCAATTCTCACATTGACCATGTATTGGCAATGACCCTTCATCATAAGGATTCTGAAGGCACTCTATCGCGATGTGCACACAAAGACAAAGTCAACTCTGGTATCAACGAAGCAGATCAAGAATCCCAAAAGTTCCATTCAAGTGCACGTATCTTAGCAAAGCAACTTCTTCAGGAAGGATACCGATGGCACATTATGAGAGGGGCATCTACATCAGCAACACGATGAGTTGACATGAGCAAAATCTTTTCAGAAAAAGCAAAATAAATACAAAAAAAAAGTATTGAAAAGAGTAAAGAGAAAAATCGTCCTATAGTGAAAACCACATGGGTAGAGCTTTGGGAAATACCATGATGAAAACCTGGCAAACAGGTGTCATGTGTGGAATTGAGCATCTACGTGCACCACTTCAGGTGAAAGCATCCCATCCCATCCATAATAAATCGAGCATTTTATCCATCTTATCCATAATAAATCCATTCATCCATAAACCATTGATCCAATCCATTTTCATCCATCTACATCGGTCATCCAAGTTATCTTGATCTTGATGAAATTTGGGGCACACTTTATACCTGCTTACAGTAAAACATCTTGACATGGGCTGTTTTCATGGATCCTGTCCTATCCAGTGTTATCTGAGACATGAAGCAGTATCCAAATGAGCATTCCTTATCTGAACATTGTATCTTCTCACAAGATAATCCTTGGCATCCTTTGCATGCTTATCCATATCCATCCATCCATACACTTATCTAAGCATTCATCCATCACATTCCATACATTGCTAGACACTGGGGATAGATATATACATCTTGCTTCAGGAATAAATCTTGATCTATATCCTCTGACTTATGTGGCGATATGAACATTGGAAAACATGAAATAAAAGTGGTCAAAGCATTTGTATCACTAGCCCATGGCATACTTTGACAAGAAGATGTTCCTTATCAATCTTCATCATTCATCGAACATCGATCCAAACAATCGATATTAGTTGCATCTATTTCACACATCAAATGTCACATCAAATCATCCAAACATCTTTTGTTTCAAATCAAGCTTCATCAATCATGATCAATCAAAATCCAATCAAAACATCATCATCTTGGGGATATCTTTCCCAATCCTTGTGTTGCTTAACACTATCCTTGCATTGTTGTGCATCCTCAACAATGTTATGCGTAAATCAATCTCGATCCCGCATCCATCCATCCACTTTGCAGTTGTTGTTCATCCCTCGGGCAGTGTTTATAAATCATCGATCACGGTCCAGTCAGATCCCTTGCGTTGTTCGCCAATGGTATCCGTCAA
This sequence comes from Sequoia sempervirens, assembly GCA_007258455.2. Taxonomy (NCBI): domain Eukaryota; kingdom Viridiplantae; phylum Streptophyta; class Pinopsida; order Cupressales; family Cupressaceae; genus Sequoia; species Sequoia sempervirens. Next base: position 7,968 of record VDFB02319408.1, read on the forward strand.
TGAATCGATCCATCGATTAGATCAATTGACCCAGCAGCGGTTTTCGGCAAAGATCCAAAATGGAACTTGTTGAGTATCATCATGCCGCATCCATATCCAGAGTAGATTCGAGATCATTGCAAAAGATCAAAACGTTCAAAACATCAAAATCCGAAAACACTGAAAAGGTGAAAACATAAAAACGAATTGAATTAAGAACTATGTGGATCTCGACTTAAGCGTGAGGGAAGGCTAATCTCGATCAGCCCAGAGACATCAAAATCAAAACATTAACGATAAAATCAAAACGAACAAAAAACATCAGAATCCCAAAACATTGAGAAAAACATCGAGGAAATCCAAAAATAAAGCCAGAAAAACGTTTTAAAATGTCCAAAAACATCAAATATTTGAAAAATCCATCCATCTCATCACCAGAAACTTTGCATCCATAATAATCAATCATCCATAATAAATTGATCACGCACATCACCTTCATCCTTTGTGATACAGAGTAGAAACAATCATAGCGATTCGACTAAAACAAAGCTTCAATGCGGTAAAATCCGTCGAAACAACAAATCTTTAAGAAATAAAATCAAAGTCGTCATTTTGAGAACAATGGAGCCTTATATCAATAGCCTAATCAATCTGACTTATCAAACCATCATGCGTCTATACAATGCAGCATGTCACAGGATATATCGTTCAGATGTGGGCATCATTTTGGATATCACACTTGGATTCTTATCCTATCAAAACCTTACATCCCTTTGGCTGAAGGTGCCTTAACCAGAAGGCATTATTAGTTTGTGTACTTGATCTTTTCTTTTGATTTATCTTGTGCGCTCATTCAAGGAAGCTCGATGATATCCGAACGAAGGATTTAGAGATATAGGAATGGGGCAACGATCATTATTATTTTGTCTACTGTGCTTGTTGGACGCTCTTATAATATAACTTGGTAAATACTTGCTTTGTTAGGTATGCCCTAGCAAGGTTTTCGTATGTCAAGTGTGAACAAGAATACTCCTATTTTTTTGTCAAGTCAAAGTCCATCACACTAAGTACAATGCCATCTTGGTCCTTTATACATTGATGCATCGTGCTTAGGCATGTTATCAAACATAAAGTAAGTGACCCTTTGAAAATCCCAATCCTTGATAAGAAAATTATCCATCTATCTTTTCTCATCTATCATCATCATCATCTATCATCATCTCTAATAAAGTCTTGACCAATCATGGACTTGTTGGATCCTCTTGTCATCATCTCATTTCCGTGCTAACATCATCATCACCAATGCATCCATCATGCATCCATCTTGCATCCAGAAAACTGTCAGAATACTACATATCATTCATATCATACATAATAGGAAACATCGATCATTTCACATGCATTGCATTTGCATCATCATCATAATATAGATCTGTTAGTCTAAGCATCTCATAAATCATCCATTGCATAATGCAACATATCCACATCATCAATCTCATCATCTCATATCATATCATCATTTAAGTTGTTTAGAATAATATAGATTTGTTCTTCTAAATCTTAATCATCTTTGCATCGTCATCCATAACCACCCATTTTGGAAATGTTTTTATCGGCGAGATCGACCCTCAAATCGAATCTTTTCCCTCGATCTCTGGGGAACCGTATGCTAGTGTACTTTATAACGGGGCATCCAGAAATTAGAAAAATTTTAAATTTGATGCATTAGCAAGTTTATTCTTTGAATCAATGCAACAAGTACATTGCTTCAAGAGGGGCAAAATGTAGACATGCAAAAATTAACATTATTAACTTTTGAGTCGGATACGTCAAATTAGATTCACATTAGGCCCATTCGTCGCTTCATCCATTCATTTAAATAATCTCATTTCCTAAGGTCATTTTATCAAATAAACATTATCATTCAACCTTCATCTTGCATCATCCATTTAATTAAATAAATGGGACTTTATTTAAATCAAAGGTAAATCATATTTCATCCTTTTAGGATTTAAATAAAATCAAATATTTAAATCCTAAAGGTCAACTCACCTAATCAGCATTAAATCAGCATAATCATCATCCATTTAATCTAACCCTGATTAAATGTTAATCCCATCCCACTTGCATTATCTAGATCTAGCCACTTTCACATATAAATCAATTTATTGATTTGTAAATCCAAGATTTTCCATCAACATGGCATTTATGGGGAATATTCCCTCAATTTTGAATTCAAAGGCAAGTTGATTTGTCCCTCCAACAATGCATTTATTGCTCATTTTCTTGTCCCCCACTTAGCATTTACTCTCAAATTTGAATTCAAATTCTCCCTCTCATGGGCACATTTCCTTAATCTTGCACAACCATTGACCTATCATCACTTGACAAGTGTCCTTTCATTTGTCTAAATCTTAGTCCCACATTGGTCCATTTTCAACACTCTTAGCATTTGAAAATCTATAAAATAGAGGCTTCATCTGTTATCAAACCCTTCACCATCTCTCCACAATCTTGCAAGGTCACTCTCTTCATTTGAGATTTGATCTTGTCCATTTCGCTCCATCATCTCCATCATCTATAGCAATTTCATCATTTTAGCTATTAATGAAGGATTGGGAAAGGGTCACTAGCACATGTGACACCAATCCAATATGAGATAGTTTGCATCATGTTTTCTTATGCTTTTGCTTTAGATCTTTTTTCATTTATTTGCATTTTGAACATGATGTATTATTTCATAAGGATGTTAAATATTTTGATTTGTTGTTGAAATACTAACGATTCTATAGATTTTATTATTTGATTTCTAACCACATTTTGCAAATTTTAGCATCCACACCTCCATTTCTATCACAACATAGCCACATTAAACTTGGGTCACACATGAATGCATCATGTATTTGTTATAGCACAAATGTGCCACATGACCAATACAGTTATGGATCACATAATTACAGTCACAAGAATTTGTTTCTCCTTTGTGATCTTATGGTGATTCCACAAAAAAAAATCTGGACATGAAATTCTCAAAACCCTTAACCTCTAAAAATGAAATTTGGTGAATGTTGCTTTAAAATAATAGTTTGCCCTGGAACCCTGGAATTTCATGGATTCAGACTCCTATTCCGGATCCTGCTCAAAGAACCAGTCAGTTCTCAACACTGATTGATGTCAACCCGGATCTTTCCAGATTTTCAAGAGGTCATCTGGATTCAGGTCAGGCTCTTGATCGATTCAGAGACCTCCGCCCTGGATTCCAGTTCAGTTACTTCATGTTTGTCAAAAATTCGACGAAAATAATAGCCGACATTTCAACAAACGTCAGGGATAAACTTTCAAAAAATTGGAAATCACACATCAAATTTTACAAGCACCCGACGAACATCGAATTTTACATATTTCGATAAGTAGGAGGTATTTTTCCACAGCGTGTCAATTTATGATATTGCTATCGGGGATTCAATAGTAGTGTGGTTTAAGTCAAACTCATTGTTATGTTTCATGAGTAGTGGTTCAACAAGAACCCATCTCTCATGATATCCGAATAGACCACTTAGCACTCATCGCATCTAGGTGATGCTCACAGAGGTGAAGCACTGGTCCGTCCCGGGAGGTCACCCATCCCAGTACTGCTCCAGCTCAAGCGCACTTAACTAGGGAGTTTTCTCCAAGGTTAAGCCCGCTTGAGTTGTTACCCCATTTGCAAAACCATATAGCAATGAGTTTGACTCGAAACTACACGGTTGAATCCTGATAGCAATATCATAATTTACATATTTCATCAGACAGTTTTGTCGTATTCTGTAGTCAAATGTATTAGTGCGCACACTGCCAACGTGGCATACCTCAACCTTTTGACTAGTTGGTGTAGACTACATGATAGTGCGGTCCATTCTGAGGTAAATTGCCCAGAGATGGAAAAGATGGTTAAGATAGCCTAAGTTGATGCTCCATTCCAGGGTGCATCCAACAAATCTGGTGGATCAATGGATACTGCCATGGCATATGATATCTTTCAGGAAGAACTTCCATTTCCCAACTAGGAAGACAATGGAGCAGTAGAAGATGTGTATGATGCCCAAGCCTTCCAAACCAAGGGAGGCCATTTCCTTACGAATTAGAATAGAGGGCCATTCACGACCTCTGCACCTTCTAATAATATGATCCCGCCAAATTAAAATGTGGATAATAATCCACCACCACCAAAGGGACCATTAGATTCTTTGAACAAAGGTAATCCACCTTCAATTCCTAAATATCAAGTTAGGAATGATTCAAAAATTTATTTCATTACAAAGATGCAGAGGCAAAAGACTTCAATGTCTTTCTTTGATATTTTGAAATGGTGCCCTGCTCAAAAGGAAATTTTGTTGAAAGCCTTGGGGGAAGCAGAAAGGTCAAAAGGAAGAGAAAAGGTGTATCCTACTAACAAGATGAATGCAACACTCTATAAAGGTAAGACTGGTACTCCACCTTTCTTGTTAAGTTTAATATTTTTTGGAAAAAATTTACACAACTGTCTACTAGATTCTGGGGCATCAGGAAACCTCATGCCATTTTTGATTTGTAGGAAGTTAGGTCTGAGTCCACTCCAGACAAATAAAAAGGTTATCCAGTTAGAAAAAATAGAAGTCAATGTGGTAGGAGAGCTAAAAAATATCCATGTATAGATTGGATTTGATCTAAGGATCCAAACTTATGTTGATATCCAAGTTGAAAATATCCTAGAAACCTAAGGTATGCTCTTGAGCAGAGACCTGATGAAAAGTCTTGGTGGATATTTGTCTTTGGATTTTTCAGACATGTGGCTTCCCTAGAAAGGGATAGCAAGCCAGATCAAAATTGAAAGTGAGCCTAGGCTCAAACACATGATCACTGAATATAATTCCCCTAATGAGGTAGCCTATTTCAAAACTGAGATAGGAGTTTACAAGCAGGAGGAAATCATGACTTTTTCAGTACTTCATTCTGATGACTCACCCCTTCCAAAGAAAAATGACCCAATGATTACTGTTAATCAACAAGTCCTAATAATGAAATTACAAAAGGATAGGCTAGTACTGGGAGAGGAGGTTGATATGTGAAGTCTACTACTTCCTAACTAGTGTAGGGTCCATTACTAGAATCATTCTGAGTGAACTTTCCAACCCTATGTAGATATCTTAAAACATGTCTCTCGGGTAGAAGAAACTTGTGAATGTCAACCTCAAGCCTCCACTAATGAATTTCCATTTCAAGCAAAGGATGCAACCATCCTTACAAGAGCCATCCTTGCTCAAAGGGAATCATCTTCTCAACTCGAGCAGACTCAGGTTCTATGTTCTGAACTACAACTAGAGATTGAAGAATATCAGTCTTTTCCAATTACACCTAACCTGGAAATGCTTCCAATGCCCAAGGCATTGGTGACAAAGGTACTAAATCATGACCTGACTCAAGAGGAGGTTCAGGAATCACTTCCTAAACAAATTTTGAATTTAGGAGAATCTTTTGGTGAACCACGCCGCCAGTTACCTTCAAATACTGATAATCAGCACCAGTCTGAGCCGCCATATACTTCTGCCAAGCAAAGAACTATAGGCCCAGAAAACAAAGAGATCCCAGCCCTAGATCAATTATGGAGTCTAAAATTTGAAGGCTCTAAGTCCATGTCAGGGAGTGGAGCAGGGGTAGAATTAACCAATCCAAATGGGAAGACTTACTTTGCTTCCTATAGGCTACAATTTGGTTTCACAAACAATGTGGAAGAGTATAAAGCACTTGCTAGGGGCTTAATGTTTTCCCATCAGAAGAAGGTCACATCTCTCATGGTGATGGGGGATTCTAAAGTAATTATCAAATAGGTTTGCAGCCAATATACTTGCCATAATAAAAGATTAGTTTCCTACAGAAATAGAGTTTGGAATCTAATTGAGGACTTTGATGCTTTCAAAATTACTTTGATTCCTAGGAAACAAAATCAGATTGCAGATGCTTTGGCAGTTACTGCTAGTACTTTGGAACCTATGCAGGACTCCAAATTGAAAATATTTTTTGTTGAACTAGTTTCAATCCCAGCAGTCCCCGACAATGTCCAAAATTTTTAGGTCTTCGATGATGACCAACACATACTCGCCTTCTTGGAAAGTTCAAATGTCTTTGAAGGACAAATCATAGATAAATCAAATAGAGATCAAGGAGAATGGGACACTTAAGGTTGTGATACAGAAGGAGTAATGAACTTAAACAGTAACAACATTCACAAGGGGATGGTAGCCTTAGAAAGAATATTTGATTATGATCCTCAGGATTGAGAGAGAGTGCCAATGCAAAGTGAAGGAGGGAAGTACGAATCTATTAATTTGGATAATTTGGGTCTTGAAAGAAATGTCCTTATAGGAAAGACTTGCCTTGAGGAGATAAAAAATGAAATAATTAAGGTGTTAAAATAAGATATTGCAGACATTTCTAGGAGTTATGAATATTTGAAGACTTTTGACACCTTTTTGATCACACAAACAATATTGTTGAAGCTAGAAGCCAAGCCCTTTTTTCAAAAGCAGTGCCCAATCAACACTTTGATCGAACCATTAATATAAAAGGAAGTGTAAAAACTTTTATCAGCAAGAATCATCTACCCAGTAAGGCACTCCACGTGGGTTGTCAATCTAGTTCCAGTACATAAGAAAAGTGGGGAGGTCAGGCTGTGTGTTGACTTCAGGAACCTAAACAAAGCCTCGGAGAAGGATAACTATCCACTTCCTTCTCTTGATGAGGTATTACAAACTATCAACGAATCTCAGATGATGTTATTCTTAGATGGCTATTCTGGGTATAACCAAGTGCTTGTCAGCCATGAGGATAGGATGAAGACTGCCTTCACTACAAATTGGGGAACATTTACCTATCAACGCATGTCATTTGGCCTTATCAACGTTGGAGCTACCTTTCAATGTGCAATGGATGTGGATTTTAAAGATTTGATAGGTAAGTGTATTATTATATATGTGGATGACTTGAAAATATTTTCCAAGAAGAGAAAGGACCATGTTGAAAGGTCCTTAAGAGATGTATCAGCTATGGAGTATCATTCAACCAAACTATGAACTTATTAATGAAGAACAAACTGATCTTATTAGTAGTTTGAGAAGCTTCACTTTTGAAACAAAAGAAACACCTACCCAGTGGAGAAACACAACAATAATATTGGATGAAGAAGAGGAAAATTTTGATATTGAGGCCGGAAGGCCCATAATACCACCATTCGCGTGGAAATAAATATCTTCCTTTCTTCCATAGACTTAGACTTTCCTAAATGATCTCACTTAAAATTAGAATCTCAAAAAGAAGGTCTACAGGTCATTATTTCAAACTTAGGTATCTTAGTTCAAAGGAAATCCAAAACTGCATTTCAATACTCTACCTCAACAAAAACATGTTGTTAGTAAACTTTTACAAATGAAAATTGAGGAAACATCCACACATGTACATGTTCTTTATGAGTCAAAACCCAGGTCTTTTTCATGATAATCAACCTATCTATAACATTGGGTTCCTTTCATGGTCCTAAACTCCCCTAAATGATCTATCACACAATCAAAGTTTGTAGGGGAAGATCTACAAATCACCATTATAGATGTAGGTATCGTAATTCCATGTTTTACTTTATCACAATCATAACCTTTTGTTAAAGAAATATTATGCTCGAGCTAGGAGGAACTAAACAGGTTTGCATACCCGCATCTGTCCTCTCATTTAAGCCAAAATTATTCTTGGGGATTTGAAAAATTTAGAGGTTTAGCATCATTCTCACTACCTTGGTCTTGGAAAACAAAGGTTCAGTTTAGGTCAACATTTGGTTAAACAATTCATTCATCCTTTTATCGAATTGCATTCTTCATCTCACCAAAATTTACAAAATTTTGAACACACTAACACCTTTTGAATTAAACGTCAACCAACCCAAAACCCTAACTTAGCTATTTTTTATGTGAGATGAATCCTTTTCCATGCATTTTCTTAAGTTAGTTATCATATTTGAACTATTTTATCTTTAAGGTCACAAGTCTACCCTAAATATTTCTGATTTCATAAACATCCTTTTTCCTAACATCAAAATATCAAATTCAAGTCAAAAGTGTTGTCCCAAAACGTTTGCAAAGATCACTTCCCACATCACCCATCCTTTCATCCCGCATTCCCACCATTGCTCCCAAAATACTTAGATCATCCCTTTTACCTAGATTTGAGTAAACTAGAGAGTCCAAACAATACAAATCTCAACACAACTCTCCCACAAGTGACACAAAATTTATGGTAAATACAAGATCACAACACAAGAGAATCATGGAGAAAACCAAAGTTAAATTTACCTCAAGTGCTCCAAATCCTTTAGAATTTGATCCAATAAGTCAATTTATCCCATCACAACAACCATCATCTCCTTCAAGACCATATGAGATTGAAGACATTACAACTAACCTGTTTGGGCTTACTAGAGGGGAAAACATGGAACAACAAGCCTTTGAAAATGTAGCTCTAGTTTCCCCATCATTTGTTGCACAAAACTTGACACAAAGCTTCACAACTCCATCACTAGGGCTAAATCAAACATCCACTTCTAGTCTTGCAACTGGTATTATCCAAGACTTTGGTCTAACTCTTCTACTTGAAAGTAGTACACTTGTGGGTACCCTTGACACTAATCCCCCACCTCCAACAACCACTTGAACACCTAAATTTGGTGCTCCTCCCATTCTCTAAGATACTAAACAACCATACACACATCTTGAACTTCATTATTCCATGACCACTTCAACATATCAGGGACAAACCTCTTCATCCATATCCATGAGTACCACAAGTGTGCCCACCCTTACATAGAGAAATATAGACCAAGTATCTCAAAACAACACACAAAGGCATGTCAATACCATACCATAGATTCAACCCTTAAAATAGATGGGGACATCTTTATCCATTCCTCCAAATTGTTCATTTGTAC
>VDFB02319410.1:0-65652 GCA_007258455.2 Sequoia sempervirens
TCCCATATCTTCTCACAGGCTTCAATAACCACAGTAAAGTTATCTGAATGCGAAGAAATAGCAAACATTTCTCTATATCTTTCGGTTTGAGACTGCAAACAACCCTCCCATCAACTGATCTGATTTGTCGTGACGATGAGTCATAATGCTTGATGCAAGCAAGAACAAACTCGAGATCAAAAGTAGTAACAGGAATAGATGCTGCTGTCAACAACCCAGAACGCTCAAGATTCCTCAATGCATTGCTGCTAACACCCTCCAGACTGCTCAGATTAACCACTGGATAAACATGATTCAGGTCTGTATCTGAAGTTTTGACAAAATTATGCATAAGGGCAGATTTTGCCTTATAATCAATGAGATTGAGTTGCATTTTGAAAATGAGAACTTTTGACTATAAAGTCGAATATACTTGAAAAACTTTCTGGAAAAACTGAAAACCTCTGGACAAGGCTAAAAATAGCCTAAGATAGGAAAAAATTTCGAAGTTTTTCTGAAACGTGGGTTTTGTGCACAATGGAATTCTGAACAAACCCAAATAGCTGGATTCTCGAAAAGATGTGATTTTGGCCCACATGCAAAGAAATTCTCAAAAAAATGCACAGAGCTTCAGAATGAAGACTACGGGGCAATTTTCTCGAAAAAATCTAAGACGTGGGTTTTGCTGCAAATACTGAAGTATGCGAACCCAGATGATCAAACTCTGAAAATATGTTGAATTTCTTTGACATGCGAAGAAAGTACCTAAGATGAGAAATAGAAGAAATAAGACAGAAGATAGAAAGTTTTGCTTGTTCTGCTTCTGTAAAATTCGCCAATCTTCTTCAAGAACTTGATAAAACCTGGATGCAAAGTGAAAATAAAGTCTTGAATCTCCTTCCTCTGAACAATCTGAATCTGTTGATATGAAGAATGCTGATTTTTGACACCTATAGCACCTTTAGCTTGCTGGTCGCTCAAGAAGAATGAAGACTTCGAAGCTTAAGATGATGAAATAATGGACGCCAATGCTTGGTTAAATAGATTTTCATCATTGAAATTCGCATAAAGCATGAAATCCATGAAAAGTGCGCTTGGCTTGTGATTGGACCCCAACTTAGTTAACTGAAACAAAAATAAGCTAAATAAGGCGTCATGCTTTAGGGTTTTCCCTTTTCAATCTTCTGTTAACAAATTCATGCGATTTTGACTTTAGTTGACAATCTTCATTGAATTCGCCATCCTTCACACTTATGCATGCAATTCACACACTTAACAATTTAGGCGTCCCTTTTAGAACTGAAGTTGACAATGAAAATTCGCCATATTTCATTCTTCATGCAATAAATCTCAAAAATTCTAAATATAGCGACCCTTTTGAGAACTGAAGTTAATATTCAAAGGTAAATGCGCCATACTTCACAAAATTATGCTTCATCTATATATGCCTCCCTTCTCAAAACTTAAGTTGACAAAAGGTGAAGCGCCAACTTCACAAAAACTTCACAATTGCAACCAAATTTGCCATGCATGTGAACTCAAGTTGACTTTCAAGAATAATCTTCAGTTAAGTGAACATGCAATCAAGTTAACTCAACATGCAAAATTGTTAAATGAACATGCAAACTAGTTAACTCGACATGCGAACTGAAAGATCACTCAACATGCCAATATATGAACTGAAGAAGACAACCCAGAAAACGTTTAGTCTAACTGAAGTCAGAACTCAAGTTAAGGCGCACATTCAACTCTCTTTGAAAATTCAACTTTGACCTCTTAAGGCGAATTCCAGACTTAACCAATTTTCATGAAAATTTGGATTTGAACGTCTCTCGGGACCTCTGTTCATCCTCTGACCCTGGCTGACTGACTCCACCGATTGGCTGGCTGACAGGTGCATCGCAGAGCAGGATAAAAACTGATCAAAAGGTACCTTGAGACAAAACATCATAAAACTAACATCTGAAGGCTCAAAAATCCAAGCGCCCTTTTGAAAAGCTGCGCTTTTCCTCAGTGTTAGCCAAATTTAGACATCTGTATCTCGAACGAAGGGAAACATAAATCCTTCATAACTTCTGATTTACCAACTTTCAGGACTGAATCTCAGGTTCACTGCGGAGCTGACCACATTCTGCAAGAAAGCTGCAAAGGCACACTTTCCCAGAAAACATCATCTGAAGGGTGAAAATCAAGGGCGCCTTTTTCAAAAGTTGCTCTTTTTCCACCAGACTTAAACCATTTCTGGAACTGACCAAAATAACATTAAAAACCCGACTGCAAGCTACTGAGTCATCTTCTGATCTGACGGAGACAGGCAACAGAAAGCTGAACGTAACACGGACAAATTGAATATCTGAGATCATCAAAAAGAAAGCATTAAAAGCTTGAAAAGCTTAGGCGCCTTTTTGAAAAAGTGCTCTTTTGCGCATTTCCTTGATATTCTGACTAAGATTTGACCCTATGTTTGACCTCCGGCTCAGGTACTTCAGCAACTCAGATTCACCCACTGACGGATGCGTCGCGAAGCTCGAACAAATGTGAGATAAACGTCTTGGATGGCATTTAGTCAACAACCTTCATCTGACACCTCAAAAAGATGGGTGCCCTTTCCAAAAGCTACGCTTTTTACCAGTGTTAGCCAATTCTGGCTCTCCTCGTTTTGCACTGTATCTTCCGCAACTCAAGCAAAACAGGTCCGTTTGACAAACTTGATAGCTCATCACGAAGCTGATGTGATGCCGAAAAAAAGTCTGCTAGAGGTGACAAACCCTAAAAATTGGATCTGAGCCCCTAAAAGATAGGGCGCCCATTTGAGAATGTGCTCCCATCTCCAGAGATAGAAAATTTTGACGATTTTCCTTCAGATTTTCACTTTTCTCAAATTTCTTCAGTAACAGACTGACATGACACTAACACCAACTCCATATTTAAAAACCCTAAAAACGACCTTCTGACATCACTTTAACAAGATTAAGACTCAATTAAGCAAAATGCCTTAGTGAAGCAAAAATTTTGGTTTTGGGTACAACATAATCGGAGCTGTATATGAGACTTGAAGCATCTCATGCTATCAACCCTTATTGAAATTACTCAGAGGTGACGCCACTGCTAAGGGCGGAGCAAATCGTTTTTGAATCCATTTCGTGTGAAGATATATTGAGATATCCCGTACATATCTTCAGGATTAGAGGTGCATCTCTACTTGAAACGTCTGTGGAGAACACATCTCCTTGGCTTCCGACTAGAGCAGAGGAATGCACTCTGGCTGGTGATTCGTCGAGCATCATGTCGAGTTGTTCACTGTATTCCTGTTTAAGTGTAGCACTTAAAAGGAAATTTTGATTTCATCAAGATAAGTACTCCCTTTGTTTATTCTTCCGAAATCTGGTCTGCAGGTCTAACATTGTTTACTTGAATCATGTGTGATTGGTAAAAGTGATCATAGGTATAAGATCCCTTGAAGATGTCAATCATTCTTTACATTTCGTTGTAAAGATCTCTAAGTGCGACTCTGAGATGAAAAGTGAAATGCAAATTCGTAATGATTGGATGGTCACATCGATACCATTCTCTATGTGCTTGAACTGCAATGTTGCCTTGAGAAGGCTGGTCCTATATTGAATATGCTGGCTGCATAATGTGTGTTGTGCAGATTGTCTTTTGTTGTACTGAGATTTGCACTCTCGAGAGGAGTAAAAGATGGAAGGAAAAGTTATATCAGAATTCAATAAAGATAAGTTTCTTTATCCCTTCATTCTGATCCTTTTCCCTTTAGGTTGATTTACTTATTCATATTGTTCATAAATTCTTATGTATTCATATTATAACCTGAGATAGTAAACCTTGTATGATTCTAGCTTTAATATTTCTTTGGATAATTATAAACTGTTAGTAATCTCTCTCTAAAATGTTTTCAGGACAAGGTGATGAGAGATTGCTTAGTGATGAAAAGCTCGAGGCATCTTGTGAGGAAGTCATGCCGACCAAAGAAATGATCAAGCGTGAAGTTACAACTTGCAGTCATGGGACTGAGTTGGTGGCTAGAGGGAGTTCACTTCCAGAAGTCTTCTTTGCAAGCTCTAAAGCAGGGATCAAGAGGGAGTTTTGTGACTCACTGAGAAGAAGTGTAGGTTGCAGTGTTGCAAGGCCAAGTGTTAAACCCTTGAAAGTCCTCTTCAGCTGCTGAGATCAAAATTTCTCGAAGACTATCATATGGATTTGATATTGGTAGCTCCGCAAACCTATTCAGAATAGAGTGATCTACTATGAGGTCGAGGAGGTCTACCCTGAACTCTCTACAGTACCAAAGGTGTGCACTGGAAAACATTTCTCTAAAGCATGTGTTGCAGGAAATCTTGGACGATGAGGTCAGGAGGTTGATGCAAGTGCTTGAAGATTCAGAGGGAGCCTACTGAACCTATAGAAGATAATCGAAAGAGTACCTCTGGATGTTGTTTCAAGTTGAGGTCTGCGATGATATCCTGGTGTAGCAGGAAGCAATCTTCTGTGGCACTGAGTACAATAGAAGTCGAATATATTGCAGCCTCTATGGGAGCAAGAGAAGTCGTATGGCTCCGGAAATTGCTTGTGGGATTATTTGGTGAGCCCCTGAATCCTACGATCATCCACTATGACAATCAGAGTTGTATTAAGCTTTCTATGAATCAAGTATTCCATGATAAATCAAAGCATATAGAGATTCCTTACCACTATGTGAGAGACATGTGATCCAATTCGAGTATATTAGTACAAACGATCAAATAGCAGACATTCTCACCAACCCTCTCTTCAGAGTTAAAGTTGAACACTTCAGGAAGAAACTTGGTATGGTTGAATTGTAAGTTATTGTTGAGATTGAGACTCAAATTGTTCATTTTGTACTAATGTATTTAAAAGATGTTTAATGTGTAAACTCTTTTTCATGTGTGTGACTCCATGACTTTATGGGCCCTCACCCCCTGTGTACATTATTGAAAGGTGACGATATTTCTAATAATGAACACTTGTATTTGACATTGTAAAGTGACGACTCTACAATGATTAGTTTCACTATCATGATGGATATCATGAGACTTGATATCCATGGATATGTCATGATAGTATCTCTTGGACATTTTGATAGATATCATGAGACTTGATATCATTGAAGATCATTATGATCATTATGGGATAATCATGGTGGATAAATGTATCCGTGGATATGCCATGATTTATTATGGTAGACATCATGAGACTTGATGTTAGTGCACATACCATAATGAAGATGTGTTATGAAGAATGTCAAGTGACTTGACTCTCTTAGAAGCATACCATATCTTCAGATATCACGAGTAAGGTGATATCACTATATCCTTGGTTAGTGTTATCTTCCCTAGCTAAGAGAGAGTGTTGAAATATGGTAGCTTCGGTCAGATATAGAAATGATGATCATATGTGTGTGTATATATATGTCAGTATGTACTGACATATGTATACACACATATATATATTAATTGTATACATCATCATTTATATCGAAATCTACTACATTCCAAGTATATTATCGATATGCATTTAGAGGTTATTAATTGCAGATTATTAGCATTTCATGTTTCATATAGGATCTCGATCGAGCATCATTATCGGTGATCATTTCCAGATTGGATATTATTTATTTGTGCAAGATAAATTCAGATCGAACTTGGTAAGCATTTATGTTTATTAAGTAACAAACCCCAATTAGAGATTGGGTGTTTAGTTAAGATGAAAAGGCACAATTCATGAGACATCTCATGAACAGACATGCCTCCACTTTGTGGAGACATGTCCGCTCATGGGATGTGTCTCTTCCTTATATATTTAATGTAGGTCCGATCCACAATGGGAGACATTGAAATCAATAAATGTTCTACTCTTGTAGATCAAATACCATTAAAGAAGACTCAGACTTGTGAATTCATGATCAATATTTTTCAATATTGATTTGGTATCAACTTCATACTTATCATGTTCAACATTTTGGTTATAATCTGAAAAAAATTTAATCTTCTCAACAGAGAGATTCCTATGATCGCCGCCAAAAGAAACCCTCTAACCAGACATATTAGCCTATGAGGGCCAGGAATAGGCTAAATCCACTGAACTCTGATGCTCGCAATATTGGGGACATTACACAAGCTATAAACAGAAGACGTTTGGAAGAACTCAAAACTTTAGATCAAATTGCATGTGCCCTTTGATTTCCTTCTTCAAGCTTTTTGAACGAATTACAAAGATTGGGACAACAAAGGCATGAAATCATGCACAATTATGATCAACCAATTAACTCTCATCCAAGAGTGAACAAATAATCACTTTCAAACTTGTTGGCAACAATGGCGCAACAATTTTGCATAGTAAGTAAAGGTTAACAATTAATGAGCCCAAGGCTCTTATTTATAGAACTCAAAGAAGTAGGCAACCCTAAAATCTCCTCGAGTTAACAATCAGTTCTTGCCAATCAGCAAGATTTATTCCTATGTCTAAAAGTAGATGAGCAAGCAGTTAACTGGAAGTCTACTTCAATTGACTGAAACTAAACTAAAAGTGAACTTTAATTACAAAATGTGCCTCCAAAATAGACATCCACATTTAGTGGAGATCTGAGATCAACAAATCATGGAAGTCAAAATAGACATCCATAATTAGTGGAGATCTGAGATCCACAAATCGTGGAAGTCAAAATAGACATCCATAATTAGTGGAGATCTGAGATCCACAAATTGTGGAAGTCAAAATAGACATCCACAATTAGTGGGATCTAATGTGCATGCTCTGTGGGACATGGAGTTAACTTGGAAAAGGGCATCAAGTTAACTTCAGTCACAACTAATGCTACTTTGGAGGGTAGGACGTCCTTTTTGGGGTGCTTTACACCTCATCTCCACTGGTCAACAATTCTTCTAACCAGGTGTTGACTTTTTCTGCCTCTTGCTAACTGCCTTTGATATTCAATCTTCTTTCCAACTACACCATCCAGCCTTGTTGACGTGGGATGTGGAAGGTAGTGTGGTAGTAACCGGTGGCAGCTCTATGTTTGGAATGACTACCTTCCGCATTTGGCTATCCATTGAACGGTGATGTCATTTACACCTTCCAAGGCGTCCAACTTGACTACGGGCTTCACTTGATGCATATTTGTGTCAAATATTTTCAGAAAGATGTGAAGTAGGACCATTTTGGTCTTGATTTCAATTTGAGAGTACTATATTCTGAAAAACTCGATTTCTGACTGTAAACACGGATATGATCAGACAACTTCTGAAAACCCCTAAAAATAGCCACCCACTGAGAAGTATTTTTCCGAAAAATATCTGACACATGGGTATTGTTCATGCTTCAATGTTGAACAAACCCAATTCATTAGATTTTTGATTCCGTGACATTTTCGAAATAACCCCTAAAAATAGGGGCAGCAAGTTTGTTGTTTCTGGAAAATTTGAAGAGATGGGTCTTGCTGGAAAATTGTACTAATCATACCCAATTGGCCAAATCTATGATAGCCCGTTGTTTTTTGTGACATGCAAGAAGTTTAAGACAGAAGAGAGGAAGAAGACAAGAGGAAGATTGGAAATTATTTTTTGTCTTCTTGTAAAAAAGTGCCTCTAGATGCAACCCCTAAGAAATCATCCTTTTGTGCTGCTGATCTTCAAAAATAATGAAGAACGGTCAAAACCCTCTATCAAATCTTGAAATGACGACTTGGAGAGCAAATGGTTGTTCTTGAGCTCCAACCTATAAAGACAAACAATGAATAATGATGTCCAAGCTTGATACATAGTGATTGATGCCTAAATACATCAAATATGGGCACAGACTCATGATTGAAGACTGATTTGGCCTGATCTGGAGTTCTAAAAGCTGATTTCCACTGATTGTGGGTCGTTTTGGCCAACTTTGCCTCCAAAATCTCTAACTCAAGTCAACAAACTTCTCTTTGACTTTTTAGGCATCCTTGAGTTTGAACATTTTTTTTTTAATCATTTTTCCATGTTGGAGTGCCCCTATTCGATCCTTGCTCCCGGACGTTCAATTGATCTTAACCTGACGCTAATAGATTCACCGCTGAAATGGAACAATGTTGAAGAGATGTGCTTGGGAGCTGTTAAGCCTGAAAACTGAATTTGAGGCTCCAAAATCAAGGGCGCCTTTCTGTTGACGTGGTTTTTGAGACCGCACCAACACAGAATAAAGTTTCCCAACGGATACCCTATCCTCTCTTGAACAAAGTATTTAGCATGCTAAGATTGCGAGTAAGATCATGCTTTCAGCTCCAAGGTTCTAATAATGCAATAGAATACCCTCAGTTGGCTTGATGTGATTTTGCTGGTATTTCAAGGGGACTTACACAATTGTTCAATAGCTGACAGCAGACAGCGGACTAAGGGCTTTCATGTAATTCGAATGATTTGACAAATGAGCACAAGTTTCCTAATTCTAACCAGAAGTGAACTGAATTTAAAGGGTGTAGGGCTTAAGAAGTTCTAATCTACTCTAAGGTGTGGGACATGGCGATCAATTCTCACAAGCTTCAACCAAGCTCCGTTTTGCCTCACTTCGGACAGCTTCTGCGGAACTGGTGCAATCTTCAAAGGAGTGACTCAAGATGTTCAGATCACGATCTAGCATGAAGACACCATCACAATGACGCATGCCAACATATAAACCACAATCGAAGTTAAGTTTCACAAGGTTCCAGTTGACCACGCAAGGCGAACCCACCGTCAACGAGCCCGCTAGTGGTATGGACAAGCGAAGTCTTGTTCAAATCAAGCACCACATTCCACAATTACTAAGTACTTGCATGAAATGAAATATACTTTACTTTATGCTACTTCAAGATGCTACGTGAATTGGAAGGACGAAGAAGCCTCAACAACTACTCATAACAAGGAAGAGATCACCATCAATGAAAAATTCTTTTATTATGAAAGCATTCATGACAACTTCTTACAAAGTATCCAAAGGGAAGACTTTCCTTCCTTTTCAATCTACACTACTCTACTTTCTATTCTACCAATTTCTCTCTACTCCTTCTCTAAGCTCTGCGTCTACTTCTAAATCTAATGAGATACAAATGAGGGGGACTCCCCCTTTTATAGTTGGCCAAGTCCAATGGACGGCTTAGATTACAATTGGCTGGATGGCCGGGATTGCACCACCTCAGCCCTAAACAAGATTCACCCTAAAAACCGCCACAATGGAGAGTGGGGTAATAAATGAGCCATTAATGTCCACCATCCTTCTAGAAGATTCCCGTTTGTAGACGCGTTCACACTGTTCTCGATCTTCTTTCTTGACGTTGTTCTTCAACTTCTTCTTTGTCACTTGAGTCTCAACACTTAGCCATTTTCTCGCAACTTTTCTTTCCTTCATGTGAAACTCATAACTTTATCTTCCTCCGAAGGTTGTAATATCATCGTGCTTCACCACTTCAAGTCATCGTGCTCTGGCCTCCACGTTCATCCTGCAAAACAAGCAAGGAGAAGAGCATTAGAACACTTCATAATGTAAACTTAACTCACTTACCAGGATTTTCATGCTTTGATCTCCAAGCGTTCATTCAAATTCTTCATGCCTTAACCAAATTCCCAACCCATCTTGTATTCTGCCTGGCGCACTTCACTCTGATATTTCATCCAACTCAGACTCTAGAAGAAATTCTTTCATTAGGAATTTGATCAAAAATTATCTAGGCGATCATTTTCAAATTCATCAGCCACAACACAACATCATTTATTCCTTGCCTTAGAAAAATTTTCAAATTTGCCTTGGGAAATTCATCAACCTAGTGCCCATTTGAAATCCTTATCATAGAAACCTCGGCAAGCTGTGGAAGACCTTAAAATCCATTTCTCATCGATAATCTTCAATACACAAAAGAAAATTTCCGTCATAACGCGTCGAACTCATGGGTGCACAACGAACGGGTTCATTTAATTTTCTTGAATTTTGCACCTTGGAAAATAATTTTTTAACAATTTATTTCATTTCTTCATCCCCTCTGAGAATTTTGTTGCTCTGACTTGAAAATTTTCGTTGACCCTGTGCAGCAGGCATCACCTGACTTCATCACTGGCAAATTGCTCGTGCTCTAGGAAAATTCATCACTTCACCAGACTAAGGCGTTTTTCTTCTAAGGAAAATTTATTTGCCTTAGAAAATTTTTAAATCACCTTGAGAAATTTTATTTTTTTTTTGCCTTAGGAAATTTTGTTCAACTTTGATCACCTTGCCTGTGGTGAGGAAAAATCATCAACTTCACTTAGAAAATCTTCCTTGAACGCCCAACATGTTTGACTCTCAATGCTTAACATGTTTTATATTTTTTTTATCACCTTCAACGCCCTAGGAAAATTTTATCACATTGCACCTTACACACTTGGGCGCATATCTCATGTAGAGGGGTGACTTCACATCCACGCCTAGCATCAACTCTATACCTTGGGCGCATTTGAGCTAGAGGAAAGAATAACATTCATGGCGCCTTCCCCTTTGACTTGTTGACTTCTCAAACATGGGTGCATTTAGCACTTGATGGAGGATAAAAGTTGACACTTTGAAACTTCTTGCATGTCTTGACGGCGCATTTAGCTTAGTGTGAGGGATAAACATTTTTGACTTTCCTTTTGACTTTCTTGTTGCATGCTTCTAACTTTGGCGCATTTTACTTGTGTAGATGAATGAACTTCTAATGCCTTTTGCCTTGTTGACTCATTGACTTCTCTCGTTTTGTCCTCACATGGCCCCATTTGGGTGCATTTCTCATGTAGAGGAGGATAAACTTTGTTGACTCCTTTGACCTCTTTTGTTTTGGGCGCATTTGGGAGGTGGTGGAGAATAACTCATACTTAGAAATTTTCTTTCATGCTTGGCTTGAGGTGAGGGTGCATTTTGCTATGTGTGCAGAACGAACTTCATTGACTTCTTTGACTTTCTCCCTTGTTAACTCCCCTTGGGCGCATTTTGGGCATGGTGGAGGATGAGTTTCTTGCCTTAGAAAGTTTTTAGCATCTTGCTAGCATGTGGGCGCATTTTGATGGGTGAGGGGGATAACTTCAACACTTAGAATTTTTTTTATGCTTGGCATTGCCTTGAGGGCACATTTCAACATAGGAGGTGGATGAAACTTATACTTAGAATATTTTGAACATGCTACTTCCTTGAGCTGGGCGCATTTTGCCATATGTGAAGGATGAAGCACTTGCCTTAGAATTTTTAAGCTTCTTCTCCACCAACTTGGGCGCATTTTGAGGTGGCAGGTGGATTTTTCAATGCCTTAGAAAAAATTTCAAACATCTGAATGCAAGCTGGGCGCATTTTCAAGGTGGTGAAGGATAAAGTTCTAGACTTAGCTATTTTTTTCGTCTTCGCCAGCTTCTCTGTGCCTTACTATAAATAGTAAGCCTTTTAATTCTTGCCTCTCCGAAGCTCAGAACGATTTGAAATTTCAAACACTGCATCCTTGTGATCTCGTTACCCTGTTGACATTGCTATTTTTAGTCAGCCTGCTATTTTTAGCCCATTTATGAAGGTGATTTGCTATAAATAGCAACTGCTTGCTTCTGATAGCTCCACTGCTCCGATTAACTTGAAATTTGAATGAGGCGCTCCTCACCACGTGACCTGCCCGCTAACATCAACGCATGCACCTGACTTGCTATTTTTAGCCTGTTTCCAAAATGACTTACTATAAATAGTAAGTGCTCCGTTTGACTTCAAATTTTACCAACAGATAGCTTGAAGGATGCTGATCGCGGTTGTTTACACCGGTTTTCGAAAATTCTGACTTTTTTCCCTTCTTTTCAGGTCCCGAGGCTGGAAACCCTAATTTGCTCTGTATGCGTATCAAATGATCTCTGTTTGTTTTCGTTCCTGTTGCATTGCGATCAGCTCGTGATTCTAAAGTGTTGGGAAGCGGCTGCCGGGATGCACCTGCTAAAAATAGTAAGTTCCTTACTGAGTGATCATCTCCGTTTGCATGTCATATCACTGCGAAGCCCTCGAAAAACCCACAAGGAATCATCCGACATGCAAAAGAAACCCTGACATGCAAACCCTAAAAATAGCCTCGAAAGGTCTCGAAAAACCCAAAAGGAATATCCAGACATGCAAAGAAAAACTCTGCGTCTAGCCCTGAAATTTGTCCCGGAAGCTGGACTGCTAAAAATAGTAAGTTGTCTGTTTCAGCTCAAATTTTGCACGCGAGTGACTTGATGTGCTCCGAACACAGTGTGACAGTCGGAATCTCAAAATGCTGAAGGATTGCCTGTAATTGCACACTTACTAAAAATAGTAAGTACCCGGAATTCAATGAAACTTAGCGGAGAGCCTGCTGGAAACATACTGACAACAACGTTAAACTCTGTTTTCAATTTATTCACCCTATTCGACCTCGGATTGACCAGGAAAGATGAAACCCTAATTTTCAGACTTGGTCAATTTCACGCTTAAGCTCAAAGACAGGCACAATCCCTCGAAAGGGAGACCAGAGAAAAGAGACAGACAGAGAGAGAGAGAGAGAAAAACCAAAGCCAAAAGACCATAATGGAGCAAAAATTAGGGGTCCCCATTTTGAATGGGGCGATGTGTGAAAAGGTCACAACACTTTCTTTAGTAGGGGCACTTTTACACCTTCCTTAGTCAATTTTCAATGATTGTTCATCAATTTCTCCATTTAGAGCCTCAGTGCTTCGATTTGATATCTTCATTGACTGACGAGTCTGACAATTTCGCTTGACGATTCATCAGGTGACCAGCTTAGTCCTGGAAAGGATGACTAGCTTCTCAACTTTTGAAAGTCAGTTTTAGGTCCTCAAAGGCAAGGGTGCCTTTCTTCAGCAGGGGCGCTTTTGGCTTTCTGACCAGTGATTTTCATGTTGAAAACTACCTCAGATTGATCCCCATCATCAGATGATTGCCTTGTTGGATGTCCTCACCGACAGTTTTGTTGTTGAGATCGATCAGAAAGGAGGTCATCCTAGAGGTTACTCAACAAATTGACTGCATTAGAGTGCTCAAAAGAAAGGGCGCCTTTCTTCAGCAAGGGCGCTTTTCTTTGACCTTTAGCATGTTTTCCAATGTTCTTCATTTAGTCTCCATCTCTGACGTTTTTTGCTTGATCATTGCCTCTGACTGCTTGACAGGTCCGATGAACGTGCTATTAGATTGATCGAGAGGCTGAGAGAGAGCTGAACAAATGCCTTATATATTGCAGATGTTGATTCTTTCATCAGGTATCTCAAAAAGAAGGGCGCCCCTGGCCAGCAGGGGCGCTTTTACCTTGAAGCTCACTGATTTTTCCTTCAATCTACATGCTCTGGCAATCAACCATTACTGTTGTCTGATTTGTCTCACAGGTTCGCTAAATGATTCATTGCAAAGCTAGATCAAAGCCGGATAGACCTCACATCTTCATCATCCTGTTCAAGGGTGCCTTTCTTCAGCAGGGGCGCCTTTTTTCATGTCAGACTGCCATTTTGAATGGTTCTTGATAATAGCCTCTCCATACTCTATTGATGTTTGTCGGTGATCTCTTCATCAAATGGTTTCGTTGAATGTTTCGTTGTCGAGCTAGCAAGAACGCGAAGAGGATGACAATTTCAAACAAATCTGGTGACTGCATTTGCCCCTTAGATCCAAGGGCGCCTTTCTCCAACAGGGGCTCTTTTTAGCACTTTAAACTGAATTCTCCTTGCTAGTATTTCCAGAGTTAGCCAAATTTTGGCCTTCTCTAGTTTCGAAAATCTCCTCCATCAAACAACATATTTTTTATCCTTTTCTGCCATGGATTCCTCGTCAAAGCTTTTGAGGCTTAGCTTTTAGCACCTGGTACTAACCAATCTGCCATTAATGGCTACAGAGCTCCTAACTTTCTTCCTGAAAAATGGAAATAGACCCACCAAAGTAAAACATACTTTTTGATGATTCTAACTTGACCAATGTGATCGTGAAGTCAATTAATCCTATCAAAATCATTTTCAATCATTTCCGGGAAGGTCCTATTTTCGAGGGTTTCCCTAAAAATAGGGGTTTGAAACCCTAATTTTCAAATTCTCATAAATTTGTACATATGTTCCTTGACATAAACCCACAAAAACTTTATCTTTTGTTTGACCTAAAACATACTTTTGACATCATTTTACATGACTTAGATCATTTTAACAAAAATGTCTCTTTAAAAGCAAAAATTTAGTTTCGGTACAACATTAGGCTCCGTCAGGTGACCATGTCGAATGCTTAGGGCATAGGAGAACCAAGAATCTCTAGTTTTCGTAGACCAATATTTTTAGTAGTTGGGCAATGGAGTCAAGACTTATTTCCTAATTCACCTAATGATTGGAGTTCACCTATTAGTTGGAGCTCACCTATTATTCACCTAAAACCAGTGTTCCACGGAGTTTCCTGACAGGGACACGTCCCCTGTCGGGGACGCGTCTTGGGGACAGGGCGAAAAGGGGTCTAAGTTTGGGGACGACAGGGGGATGGTGGGGGGACAATGGCAGGGGGCGGCGGGGGGGCAGTGCTGATATACATATGGTACTTGAATAACTAGTTATAAAAAGATGTTTAAGAATAACGTTTCAAATTAAACTTTGGAAAATTAGTAAAATTGCAAATACTAACATTTTAAATACTTGAATACTATTACTAAATGACTAAAAGTAAATGAAATATTAAAATTTGACAAATGAAATTGTCAAATTTGAGATTTCTATTAGATGACTATTGAAAATATGACATGTCACATCATAATATCATATCATAAAGATGATTACAATGAGTAGAATGATACACTGATATCAAAATAAGTACAAAATGCAAAACTGTAGTGAAGGGAGGCCTCTAATCATCCCCAAACTTACTCTTTCACTCACTCTTCTCATTGGTTGTCCTCTTCTTCACCTAGCTGTTGCAAAATATCACATGGCATATGTGAGGAAAAAAATGAAGAATGAGAGTGTTTTGTTTAGCTTATGACTTTTTGAAGGGTCCCACAAGCCTTTAAGGTTCGGCCCAAGGCTCACATTCCAAGAAAATTAAAAGAAATTTTTTTAAAATTTGCTTTTTCAGACGTCCCACCATGGGGGACGCCTGGGTGTCTCCGAGACGCTTGAGGGATGGCTAGAAGTCCCCGAGACGTCTCGGGGACGTCCAAGAGTCCCCGCCATTTCCTCGGAGTTTCCCAAGTCCCGACGGAGGTGGGGGGACGGCGAGGGGACGGCTGAAATTTGGGGGGGGACGCGTCCCCGTGGAACACTGCCTAAAACAAGACTACCTAAGAAATCACCTAAACACAACGATACTTTACAGAACGGGGAAATACATAACTACATAACGTTAAAGCAAATGAAATTTATTTACAAAGAACTCACCCCATCCCCAAAGGAACAAAATGTTTCAAGTATTGCCTGCTTAATGGCAGCATGAAGAGCCTCCCATCGATGTTGCTTCTACCTAAAAGACTTTACTTCTTTTCTGATGGGAATTGCAAGAGACAATCCCTCTGGGATGAAGATTCTCAGGTATTCATATATCCAAGCAAAAGTACTCTGACAAAAGTCAAAATACGATGCAAATGGGAAAGTTGATACCCCTGAGGCATTAGTTCCGCTATAGTTCATCCTCGGGATGTTGAACTCTTCAACCAGTTGATTGAGTTCCAAACTCGATTTCTACAATGTCGTAGGTGATCTTTGCCGACCTGAAAATATCCTTTGACCGGCTCATGGATCAGCTCCATATCACCTTTAATACATAGGAGTTTGATTCCCATGTCTTCAGCATCTTTGAGGCCTAACAAAAGCACCTCTTTCTCAGCTTTCGTGAATTCCAATTGCATAGATGGGTGCAACTGTCCTTTAGGGGAGATGATCACTTCCCCTACTTCTGAAACTGTTGTGGTAGAACAACCTCCACCAAACTATATTGTCCATGATTTTGTGTCCTCTGTCAGTCTCTTTTCGAAACAAGCAATGTTCTGATCTTCAGCTTTTATCTCTAACAAAGTCACATAATTACCGGGACCCGTTTCAGACTTTGCTCCTGCTGGAACAGATGACTTGGGCATAGCCTACTTTTTTACAACATTGAGAATCTAATCTATTTGTTCTGGATGATCCTGAAGATATTCCAGTTAAGAGATTTGTACCTTAGTCTTCATCATGGAAGCTATGATGTCAAAATTTGCTGAAGACGGATCTTGAGCAACTGGCATAGCGTTCTTCTGTGAAGACCTGGGATTGGAAGTGGAAGCCACCTCTTCACCCTTTTCGTTTGATTTTTGTCTTTCTTCTTCTTCTTTTTGTGCTTTGAAGTGTTGAACACAAGTAGTCACAAGCGTTAAAAAATTTTCATGATTCACTGCAAGAGAGTACTGACGGTATGCTTCTTTTTCTTCTTTAATAACAGGTTCAAAGTATCCCGTTGCCGAGTCGCCATCGAAGTTGTTCGTCTGTGGTAAGACAATGTTCGAATTTGTTGGTACAAAACTAGAACTGGGAGCAGCTTCAGCGTATCCCATGATTTGGGTCATTCTCAGATTCTCAGGACACGTGAATCTGGTATGATCATTAGTGTCATGGAAACAGCAAAATACTGCACTGTGTGCAGCTTCAATCATTGGTTTTGATGGAGATGTTGGCAACCATGGCAGAAGATTGTCTATCTTTGGCTGGTACGCTCGCTGAGCTAGAGATCTAATAGAATCTGTTTTCATCAAGCCGGAAGTAATCATATTATCCTCCAACATGATGGGGTGTTCTTGCACACTCTTCAACTCTGTTTCTTTTGCCATCATAAGGAAGAAGGCTATCTCTGATGGAAGAGCATTTATGAAATAGCTTATCAAAATCTCTGATGATGGATCGAGCGTAGAAGAAATTCTTGTAACAAGACAATTAAATCTTGATACAAATTCCCTCATGTGTTTGTTGTGTTCCATCTTTGAATTTGCAAGTTGGGCAAACAACATATGATTGTCTTCAACGGGCTTGAATCTCGCAAAAAACTTCTCACTCATAGTTTCCCAACTTGTAATAACGCCTGGGTTTAGGTGACTGAACTAGTCAGCAACATTCCCAACAAGAGTCTCCACAAAGAGACGCACCGTGATGTCTTCATGTGGTACATGCAAGACAGCGCAAGCCGTTGTGAATGCAGCAAAATGTTCATCTGGGTGTCGACTTCCATCACCGTGAAATTGGGGAAAGTGCTTCCTTGACCCTTTAGGATGCTCATGATTTACCTGAAAAGCCAGAGGTCCAATACTATTACCCCAAGGCAGTGAAGGTGGACGCCTCTTGCCAACATTATTGTTGTTACCATCCATTGCTTCTTGTATGGATCATGCAATCGGATCCCAGAGGATCATTCCCGTCACATAAAAGCGTTAGCTTTTTCTTGAAGTTTTATGCCTCGGCGCCCCACAGTGGGCGCCAGAAATTGTTGGCGTTTCAATTAGCACCTCTGAAGTGCTTATTGGAAATGGTCAGCAACGGCGCATTGTGTTTGTGCACCCTTGTGTCTCTTCAGCAGGGCCGCTTTTCTTTGACACTTAACACGTTTTCCAATGTTCTTCATTTAGTCTCCATCTCTGTAAGAGACCTAGTGTCTCTAAACCCCGATTTATGCTGAATAATGAATTTTTGCTGAGTTTTGAGGGTTTGTGGTTTTTTAATGATTTTTGCATATAAATGTTTTGCTGATTTTTAAAATTAAAAGGTGCCAGATAATGAAAATACAACAAAATATGCTAATATCTAAGCACACTTGATACCAATGAGCTGCAAATACCTTCCTTTCATTAATTGAATGTTACAATATAAAAAGGCAACTGATTTATGAATCAAAAACCTGGTTTTTATTTGCAGCCAAGATGAATAAGTACGGCTAGCTTGAAAGAAGACTTTCTCCCCTTGTTTTATGCTTGAAACAATATTCCCCAACCTAGGAACCACCTTTGGTGCAGATTTGGAGCTGAGATGAAAGGCGTTTTTCCTTGAAGGAAAACACGCCTCTTTGCTGGGTGGTACGGCCTTTTACAGCAGATTGTACGGCCTTCTCAATCAGCAAAAGTACGGCCCAATAAAGGAAGGAAAGCTGATGAGAATCTAAGGAAAATAATGATTCCAATCTGCAGATGAATCCTTCTCTGAAACACCTGTTAAATCCTTTCAATGAAGCACAAGTTTGACCTCTGTAATGAAGCCAACCATTAGCATACTTTAGCTGATCTTTCACAACTTTAGAATGCTGGTCTATGAAGAGTTGACGTTCTCCACAGCCTGATTGCAAAAACCCTTGTTTCTCAATCTCCAAAAAAAACCTCAGAGAGATGAAGACAAAATTTGAATGATCAATCCATAATGAGTTCTATTTTGTCTTTGAGAAATAAATACCTCATCAAAGAAGTCGACCCTCTCAAAAAAGAAATTTAAATGAGCATTAAATAATAATTAAATTCGCCAGTTTTGACTTAGGCAATTTAATTAATAAATGGCGTCCCCTTTTAAATGAGTAATAAATACTCATTTAATATTAATATTATTCCTTTATTATAAAGTATTAAATACTTTATAATTCGCCATTAATAATTAATACTTTTGTTATCACAGAATCTAGCAGCGCTCGTTCCACGGATAACCCCCCTACGAAACTTGTCTGTTTCCTAGGATTCGTGAAGTTCAAGTACGCATAATGAGGTGATTTTCAAGCCACCTCGAAATGCGTTCCTAAGCCTCGAATAGTCAATTCGAGCATCCCCTCATGTTCGCCTCGCGAAGACCTTCGAAACGAGCTCCTTCGCGAAGTCTCACTGTTCGTACTTAGCGAATTGCGAAAAATGCAGTGGCACTGAAAAAGTGCGCTCCTGCCCTGAAGCCAAAATTTGGCTAAGTACAAAAAGTGCAGGGGCGCTAAATTTTAGCGCCCCTGCATGAAGTGATTTTTCTAAAAAATGTAATAGCGCTAAATTTTAGCGCCATTACACTTTTTCTCGCCACTTAACTTTTTCTTGGCCCTGGCACGTTTCTTCATGAATTTCGCATTTTTCGTCAATCATGCCACTTTTCGTGCCTAAATTTATTGCTCAACTTGAGTTAGGTTTTTGATTTCCTCTTTCACTTAAAGGTGTTTTAATTCGCCATTTTCATTGTTATGATCTTTGGCTTTCTTTTCTTCTTGCTAGGCGAAATGCTCTTCAAACTGCAAACACGTTTTTACTGAGAATTTCGCCATTCTTCTTCAGCACTCTTCGCGTTTCATTTTGGTAAGTCGTTATCTTTGCTTTATCTCCTTTCTTCATTCGTTTTTGCATATGTTCTAGGATTTACATTCGCGTTTTTGTCTTCCCTTCATTCTTTTCAAACGTTTTCACTCCCACGCGTTTTTCCTTTCTCTCCCTTCGCGTTTTGGTCTTGTGTCTTCTTTATTTAAATCCTTTCCATGGCGTGTCTGTGTGGTTTTCTTTTCTTCTCTTACCCTCATGCAATGTAACTCTTGCGTTTCATTTTCAACGCACTCCGTCTTGCTTTTCTTTCCAACGTTTTTCATGATAACTTCCTTCCTTGTCGCCCTTTCTATAATGTTCTGATGCGAACATTGGGGTTTCTCTTGTGTTGTAAGAATGGTTCTTTTGAAAATATGATGGTAATGGAATGAATTTCAATTTGCAATTTCATACAAATGAATACTTTGCCAACCCCAAGCGCCATTTCCATACATCCCTACATCTGTTTTATCCAAAATATGCCCAAGATGCTGAAGCGCCAAAATTTAGCGCCATGACATGATAAATATGTCAGAATAAATTCTAACTCTCAGAAATGCAGAGGCGCTAAAATTCAGCGCCCCTGCATCAAAAGTGACTTTTCCAAAATGTAAGGGCGCTGAATTTTGGCGCCCTTACACTTTTTCCAATTTTCTACAATCTTTTCCAGATGAGCTTCATTTTTTACCAGTGCACTCCTGAGCCTTGTTCCTTCCGTTTTTGTGCATCGTTTTGCGTGCCTTGTCATCCGCTCCATGCTTTCCCATCTTCGTTGCTCGTTTCGCGCATTCCCATGTTTCCTAACGATTAATGTTTGTTCTGGCTCAACGAATTGCAGTCCCTTTTCAAAGATCTTCAAGTCAGAGTGATCAAAGTTCCAGTTGTTTTTGATGACTCCCAGCAAGCCTCCGTCTTCTTCGAAAGCAAAAGGCAAAATGAAGTACAAATATCAAGGTGTCTATCCGCCGACTGTAGTGCTCTCCAAGGTGGAAGAGATAAAAGACACGGAGGTTGGTCATCAGGACTTGGTTGATTTCGCAAAGCAAACAGAGACGGAGCCTCTTCCTGATTCAATGAGAGCAATCGTACACAGCAACCTTCATTTGGTGGCAATGTTCCCTACAGCTGCACACAATACAGAGTTTGTTCTTCAGGTGGCATCTCACTACATCAGAGAAAGTAGGAGTGTGATCGATTCTTCCGGGCACGAGATTCTGAGACTCGACCCTGATTTCTTTGACATTGTTTTC
Organism: Sequoia sempervirens; assembly: GCA_007258455.2. Classification (NCBI taxonomy): domain Eukaryota; kingdom Viridiplantae; phylum Streptophyta; class Pinopsida; order Cupressales; family Cupressaceae; genus Sequoia; species Sequoia sempervirens. The sequence goes on from VDFB02319410.1 coordinate 20,515, forward strand.
AAGGTTCCTCATATGGAGAAATACATTGATATTTCTATATCAAAAGCACAAGAGATCTTTGACGCTGATCCTAATAAAGCTAAACATTTAATAAACACTCAATGGTTAAAGAAGCCTAGATCATCTGTTTCCAGATGGCCGAAAGGACTCCTGCGAAGTGATTTCAAGGATGACGTCAAAGATATGATCACATTTCTAAGCAGAGTGAAAGGCTTGCCGGAATCATCCACTTTTCACGATTGGATGTATGAATACATCAGGATCATAAGAAGACAGAAGGTGCATATTGACTGGGGCAAACAAATCAGTGATGAAATACACGAGCAGTTGATCAATGCTCCTTCTACATTGAAGTTCTATATGACTTCTTACCTGGTGTACGCGGCAGCTGTAATGAGACAATTCCCAGGTCTATCTACAAAAGGGAATCGGATGATGGTACCTGTGTACAGATTTTTCTATCAATTGGAGCTGAAGGAAAGCTTCATCACTTCAGGCGTGTCACAGATGCTTTCTTTGCGCCGTTGCTTTTCAATTTTGATCCAGCTCTTGAAAGAAGGAGAGTATCTGATGAGGCTTATAAGGTGGTAAGTAAAGTTGGATGCCTGTTTCTTCAATTCCCAACTTTTACTTACTTGAGAGTGGGGTGCTACAATGGTTGTCCCTACATGCTACCACGTTATCCTTCGGATAAGTGGGTTCTCATGGAAACATGCAGACAGTTGATGTCAGTACAAAAGGAACGAAGAAGCAACCACAAGCGTGGGTTCAAGTTCCCACTGACCATTGGCCGATACACTATCCAAACTGCACAAAAGGCTAAGTCTGTTTATGCTGAAATGCAGATCAAGACAATCAAGACCTACAGGTATAGGTTTGATTTCGATTACCGAGATGTCAGAAAAAGGTTGCAAAAGGGTCATCATCACAGGTACCGTTTAGAAGACATCTGGGCTGATTGCAAAGATGAAGAAGCCATTCGCAAAATGGACTATTGCAGGTTGACTGTTCAACAGATCAGAGATCATGATATTGCTGACCTACCAGAGGATTTTGCAGATCCAGGTGATATCATGAATGTTGTCTATGATGAGCAAGAAATTGCTAAAAGGCCGTTGCTTGCAATTCAGTGGTCTAGGAAAGAAGTTACTAGCATAAGAGAGAGGTTGAGGCCAATCCTAGCCAACACTGCAGAATGGTTACATAAACATGGTTATGAAATGAAAAGTTTCAGAACAGACTCAGAAGGAGAGGAATCCGAAGCAGAAGCTCGCCAACAGCAAGAACTCCGCAACAAAAATAAATTAGCGGTTGTTCCCACTTCTTCACGAAGAGGTCCTAGGATCAAGTTTACTGTTGGCAAGAAAGATACCCAGTCCGTCCCTGATACAGAAATCACGGAATCTAATCCATCCCACTCTAAGGGTAAAAAGTCTATTCTAGAGGAGGTAGATTCTTATGAAGAAGAAACTTCAAGTGATCAATCCATTGAAGATGAAAATTCAGAAGAAGTAGACTCTGATGCAGAAGAGGTTTCTGAAAGTGGGCAAGAGTCTGAAGAAGATTCTGAAGAAGGATCTGAAGGTGATTTTGAAGGTGAACTAGAATCGGAGAGACAAGAGGGTGATCAACACGAACCCGGGCATGATCAAGAAAGAACTACTTCTCCTCCTGAGAATGTAGTTGAGGAAATTCCCAGAACATCATCGCCTGTGACTTCCAATGTTCCTCATACCCCTCCAAATTCAAGAACTCCTCCACCTCCTGTTCCCTCGTCACCTATTCCTACTACATGCATTCCTGCAGTCGAGATATCCACTATCCCTGCAGCATCAACCTCGCTTGATACTCCCTCGATGACAAGCATTCATACGGTTGATATACTGTCGAGCCCTCCATCGTCTATTCCTAGCCTGTCTTCGCCAACGTATGATATCACTTCTGAAAATGAATTCAATCGTTTCATGAATGAGTCAATGCATGATCAGCTCAATGTGCCAACTACAGGAGCAATGATGACAAACACTTCTCCTATTGTCACGATACCCATGGTAACTTCAGACGTGACAATAACTTCAGAAGTAGCAATGACGGCTGAATTGACAGTAAATCCAGAAGTTCACACTTCCTTCCTTCCCCCTTGGCTAATATCTCAAGTGTTGAAGCGTAAAAAGCAAATGATTTCTCCGGAGGAGCTCGACCTCGAAGAGATAGTCCTTCCAAAGGCTAAAGGGAAGAAAAAGGCAAAAGTATACTCAAGGCTGAACGTTGATAAATCTGGCCACAAGTATGAAGAGATTGGTACCACCGCATGAAGAAGTTGATGTCAATATGGAAGACTACGGTGACAAAGGTCCAGCTTGGCAAAGTTACCAATGAAAGTGCAAAAGCCGATGCGCAAGTCACTTTGGATATCTTGGCTGGAAGGCTGGATAAAGTAGAGCAAGCTCGTAATATGTACAAACAGAGGGCAAAGCATTATGCCACTGTTGTAAAGAGACTTGCAGGTTCTCCAAGTAATGCACAACCGCTGACAGTGGTAAGTATTGAAGACCCAGCTGTCAAGAAAGCTGAGAAGTTCGCCTCCAAAGGCAAAGTGTTGTATGATTTTGTTGAGAAGATCATTGAACACGGATCTCAGATGATAATGGCTGCGGACGAGAAAACTACCTTGTTGGCCAAGCTCACCACAGAGCTTGATAAAGAAAAAAGTGTACTTTTCCAGGAGCGCAAAGACATGGAAAAATGCCTGTTGTCATGGTCGGAAATGAAACAAGTAAAGCTCAGTAAATTGGTGGAGGTTGGGGTAATTCCTGACAAAGAAAAGTTCGTTGAGGTAAGAGAATCATTGAAACACCGAATTCAAGTAATTCAATCTCTTACGGAAGATCTCCACCAAGTACAGGAAGATGTCGAAGGACATCGCGCTATTCTTGAAAAAGGTATCAAAGAGTTGCCTGGTCAACTTCTTGAGGAAAATCGTATCTTCCTGCGGCCCACGAGAAATATCCCGGATCTTCAAGGAAGCCATCATGAAATTGATTGTGATTCGGACTTCTTTCGGAAGCTTCGAACATCATTTGTAGTACAAGGCTCATTGGATAACTTTGGCAGCATCTTGGCCGGTGCAAGAAGGTTCACTCATCTGCCATGAGATCGATCACGAGAATTCACACCATTGTGGATTACACCGTTGGTCCAGATGAGAAGTTCGTGCAAGAGACTAGGAGGAAATATGAAGACTTCCGCGCCCAAGGCAAAGAAACATGAAGCAGCCTCCTATTCTCCAGTGTTAGACATTTCCGGTGCATCCCTTTATGCATCTTGTAAATATTTCTTGACATTTTCGAATATCTTTTTGTAAATTGTAATTACACCAAACTCAAAGATGTAATATTTTGAAAACAAATTACACTTTGACTTTGGTCAAAGTTAGGTGAGATCTCCTAAAATCGCTCACCTAACTTTCCTTAATTTCCTCAATTAGTTTCCTATTTTTGCTCATCCCTCTTTCTATATAATGTGAGGGATTTCCATTGTAAATTTATCCTTTAGTATTTTGCAACAAAGTGCTGCCCTTTTTGAAGCAAATTTGTGAAACTTTGCGTTCATGCTTTGTGAATGGAATTTGATCAATAAAGAAGAGGATTGCAAACCAAACTTTGCGTTGGATTCGATACTTTTATGAATTGATCTCATTGGTGGTAATTAGGTGATGAAATCTGAAGGACTCTAAGTGATTTGTGTAAACTTTGTGTTGCATCTATTATTTAGATTTGCATTTGTGTTTTCATTTATCTTTCGGTTGGATAATCTACAAGACTTTGTGCTTGTAATTGTTCATGCTCTTGGATACTTTTGTCGAATGATCTACAAGACTTTGTGCTTGTAATCGTTCGTGCTTTTTGATACTTTGGTTGGATGATCTACAAGACTTTGTGCTTGTAATTGTTCATGCTGTTCTAGGAATTGCTGCGTCTAAGAAGACTTTGTGCCTCTAACGTGACAAACGATATACTCTGCACAGATCCAGCATTGATAAAGCTACAAAACGACTTTGTGCCTTCGTGAGCTTTCCCTTTTACTTTATTTGTCTATTGTTAATTACTTCTGGTATCTCTACGCTTCGCGTTGACGAGATAGAGGTATTGGTATTATTGCTAGTTGATCGTTTCAAGTTGTTAAGAATTGTGAACTTCCAACAGTGAAGCATTGTAAACATCTTCTCTGAAAAAAGAGAGAAGGATGAATGTAACACACCCCCCCCACTTCGTGAGTTTTGTGTACATTTTGTAATTACTTGTTTGTTTTACTATCGCTTCTGTTAGCAGTAAGAAGGGCACCTCCCCTTTCCGAGAGGAGAGATTCATATCTCACATAGCTGTGGCTGAAGTCCAAGTTGTGTAATCTATCGAAAAGCTGATTACATAATTTTCACCCAACAACTTTAATATTTCATTTAATTGACTTTATATTATAAAGTCAATTAATAATCATTTAATTATTATCAAACGCTCCAATCCAAGTGCCCTGCCAGAAATAGTAACCCCTGTTGGCCTGACTTACTATAAATAGTAAGTGCCTGAGTATCACTCTGTGAGCATCTGCAAAGGCCCAAACCTGAATCAAAAAGTGAAGTGTTGTCTCTAACCACCGGGTAATTGCCAAAAGGGACCCTCTATCCATAACTGTCAGCCTACGAGGGTCAAAATAATAGGCTCACTCCTCAACGAACAATGTCAGCTAAAAAGGGGACATTACAGTCCGCCCTCCCTGAAATTGCTTGTCCCCAAGCAATCTCTACAGATAAAAATGCACCACACCACCTGGATCCCAAGGGTAGTGTCGGTTAATGTCCCTGATTGCCACAACTGTCTCCTGTAACTCCCAAAACTAATCAATTGGAATAGAATGCCATCCCCTGTCAACCTTAGTGATGTCTGTCATAGGATCAAGAAACTCAGGAGGAAGCAAGTCAAACTGCAAGCAACACTCGCTCCCTAAAACTGCACGAGAGATACTGTCATCCAACATATCAAGTATGTGCATACCAGAAATGTGCACCTGAAACAAATCGTGCACGTGCGGGTCAAACATGAAACCATATGCACTATGCACCGTGTACACACAGTGAAACTCCTCTGAAACTTGAGTCTGAAATCCCAGTGCACAAGTAGGATCCCAAACACTATCATCACTCATCTCCAAACTAGGGTCAAGAGAGTAGGATCCAAAACCATACCCAATCTACACAAAATCCTTCTCTACCTTCTCACTCTTCCCACTAACGAGAGAGATAGAACGTAGGCTCCCATCTGTAATCCCCCTCAACACATATTTCTTGCCCTGTATCTCAAATCTCATCTCCATTTTAGGCAAGTTGAGGGTGAACACACTAATGTCTTGAAGGCATCTCATACCCAATACTCAACTATCCCACCCAGGTTGACCACATAAAAATCTGCCTGCAACTCATAATCATTCAACATGAGGGTGAGATTACAAATTCATCGAGTGCAAGTGAGGGTATATCCATCCGCCACCCGAACTCTAAACCCAGTGAAGTCCTCTGTCTAGAGTTTGCATCTGCTGACAAAGCTCTCATCAAATGAAGCCGGTAGTCATGGACGCCTTTGGTGAAACGACATCACCGCTCAATGGATAAGCTGTGCCGAGAAGGTATTCCCAAAATGTAGAGCAACCACCACTTACTACCACACTACCTTTCCACATCCTACGTCTACAAGGTTGGATGATGCAAATGCAAAGAAGATCAATATCAAAAAGTGCGCTAGTAAGAGGTAAGAAAAGTCAATTTAGTTAGAAGAATTGTTGACCAGTGGAGAAGAGGTGTAAAGCACCAAGGACGCCCTACCCTCCAAAATAGCATTAATGATGACTGGAGTTAACTTGATGCCCCTTTCCAAGTTAACTCCAGGTTCCACAGATCATGCATGTTAGATCCCATTAATTGAGGATGTCTATTTTGACTTGACTTCATTTGCGGTCTCAGGATTCTCGCAACATAATCGCTGATGCTTAATCACTTCATGATTTTTTCATCTCGCATTCCACAATGGATGTCTATTTCGAGGAACATTTTGTAATTAAAGTTCACTTTAGTTTAGTTCAATCAATCAAGTAGACTTCAATTAATCAAAAGAAAGAAAGAAGAGGCAATGGTATTTGTAGAAAGTTGGTATTATTGCAACTTCCTTCTCTTCGCTTCTCATGGGGTTGCAACTTAGCAAGCATGGGACAAATTTCTCCAAGATATTCAAGCAAAGTAAAATTATCCAATGTCTTTAGAGATAAAGGGGAATTCCAAAGCATAGATTGATTGATGAGAAGATCATTGAAGCAAGAGCTGCATATGATTTCAGCAATTGGTACTATGCACTGATCTCACGTGGAAAAGTCCTGGAAAGAGTAAAGGCAGATGGCGCCAAAATTGAAGAGCAAGTAAAAGAGATATGGAGTAAAATCTTCCAAATGGCTGCGGATGTGCTTGACAAAGATATTGTCCGAAGAAAACACTTGCAATCAGAAAATTTGAAGGATAAAGTTCAAAGGATTTTCCCCACCACTGCCGGGCCAATCCTGAAAGAAAATTTAACTAAGGCATTCAGCTTCCTAACCGTCTGAGATAGCTTCCTGCTACAAGAATCAGAATGGGTGATCAACTTTGCAGAATGTGCATAAAGTTTAGACTTGTTGGAGTACAAAGTTAACACGCTGCCAGACATTACCATGGAAGAAGTCAGCATGATCGTGTCCAAGTTCACCAAACGTAGTGCTTTGCAAGTGGATAAGGACGCAACTCCCAGTGAATGAGTTCTCTACAGTTAACTGATTGTTGTTTAGGCAACCCTAATTAGGGTTTTGTTATTTTAATCTGGGCCGTTAATCTCATTTTGATCTTGGCCATTCATTGTACTCAGGAAACTCTATATAAACCCCCCGCTCATTCTCTAACTTTTTCATATATAGATGATTAGAGGAGATAGAAGAGATTGTAGAGCATAAGAGCAATAGAGACTAGAGAATAAGAGAGAGTTTTATGAAATTGTTGCTAAGGACTATTTTGGATAATAAAGTTCATAATGCATGAGATGCTTTGAATCCTTTTATTGTCAAATGGTTGCATGGTTGCATAATTCTCTTCCTCGTAAAGTAGATTTGAGTTAGAATTTCATTTGAATGTATGTTAAGGGAATGAAAGGTTGATAGCAAAGATTAGTGAAACTTTGCTCATACTTTCTTTGGATAGATGATTTCTATTCAATGCATAAAGTTAGACTGAGCTTTTGATGTGGATGCCTCATTGTTTACTTCGAATGACATTGTTCTATTGATGGTGTTGTTCGTGGTGAAGAAATTTTAACCACAAATCCCCAGAAGATTGCACTTGCTTTGTGTAGTTGTCGTTTAGCGTGGAGAAGCAAAGTATTGTCCTTTGGTTTCACTCAATCCTTACCGTCTCTTGATTTCATAGGAATAGCTTAGGATTCCTAAACCCTCACTCCTTTTTCACTTTTTTATCTAAAATCAGAAAATCCCAAAAAAAAAAATAACACTGCATCTAAGTCCTTACTCTTTGAGTAACCTACTAGTGTAAATCCCTTTGTGTTACTGGAAAAATCACATCATCCACAGAGCTTATCCACACCCAACTTACGAAACATTGGAATTGTTGTATGATCTTTTTGGCAATCTTAGCATACGAGGCAGTTTTTCAAGAGAGGATAGAGTGTCTTTGGATTCTTTATTCTAGAGTGTTTGCTGTCTCATAAAACACGTATCAACACTGAATTGGCGCTAGAAGGAGGGCCTCCAACCAACGACAGTAAGTTACTTTCAAAATAGACAAGATGCAGTATGGTGTTGCCGCATGAATTTCCTTTTGATATACCTGTTGAGCAACTAGAACAAGCGCCAACTGATATCATTGATCAATTGTACACACTAGCTTGGAAGTCACAAACAGACCATGCCCAATTTGGACAAACAAGCCGTGTCCTTGCTAGAGAAGAAGAAAAGGGACGAAGAATTGAAGAAGCAATTTAGAGAGATTTGATCAGACAGAAAATTGATCGTCTCAAGCAAGCTTTCGACGAGATAGAACGATCACTCACCGGCAGCTCATCATGAACAAATTCAAGTCTTCCCAATACGATGAAGAATGGTGCTTCCGGGGCAACGTTCCTAATCCAGATCAAGATCCTCAACTAGTATTGCAACCAAACTTGGGTTTTCACGACGAGCAGGAAGACATTATCACCAAACTGTTCAGCCTTGCGTGGCAAGTTAGAAGAAGTGCTCCTAACTAGTTTCGTATGTGTTTTATCCTCGAAGAAGAAGAAGAAAGAGCTCGACGTATTGATTTCAATATTCAGAGAGACCGTCTTGAAGAAAGATTTGAAGCTCTTCAGGGACAGCACAATCGACAAGCCAATCAACAGGCAATCAACAAGTGAACCAACAAGTTCAACAACAAGAAAATTTGCAAGCTCCTGAAGCAGCTCCCACACGTCCTGAGTGAGACTAAAGACACACTAGATCGAATTGGTTCTTTCTCAGCAGATCGATTTCAAAGAATTACAAGATCCACTCCAAGTTCTTTCAAAGAATTTGTGGAGTTATCACCCTACAGAAACAAGCAGAGAAAGAAAACAGAAGCTTCACAAGGAGAAACATCCAGTGCAGTTGGCCCTAGTGAAGAAGCATTTTCACCCAGTGAAGAGGAACCAAGTGTAGAAGTATTTTCGGGATTATTCCACACACCACCACCATAGATTCCCATTCCAAGCACTGTTCATCGATTTGCACCACCAATTCCGCCAAATCAAATGGCTCAGCCAAACATCCCAAATGCTTGGCGTCTGTAGAACGCTTCGCCCCTCACTACTTTTGCCAACTATCATGATATGCCTAAGAATCCGAAGCAGTTTTGCTCCAAATTCCAAGTCGGTGATACGAACCGAACAGCTAATGAAAATATTAAGATTTTTGAAGACACTCTCCAGAATCGAGATATTCAACTTGAAGATGTAGCATGTCAATTATTCCCATGCTCTTTAGGAGAGGAAGCATATTACTAGTACGTGAATTTGCCAGTAAATTCAATCCGAACATGGCAACAATTAAAGGAAGCCTTTTTGGCAAAATTCAAGTTGCCAACCACACCAGCTAAACTTTACCGACAATTTGTTGAAGTGAAAAGACAGGAGCATGAAACAATCAGCACCTTCAACAACAAATTTCACAAGGCATACACGAGGTTACGAGATCCATATGATTTGAATGATGCCGCAGCATTGCCAATATACTATGCCGCCCTAGACAACCTTACTTCCATGCTTGTAAGAAGAGCAAACCCAGTCCCAGCTGATCTCAAAGGGGCATATGCCGAAGCAATCAAGGTTAATTCCGATTTGGGCATGAATGTTGCTAGACCACTCAATCATTTGGGATACGCTGCTATGCCAAACCAGATAGCAGGGATCAACCAAGCATTGGCACATCACATGCCAATTGTGAATCCCATTCCACCCCCAAATAATTAACTAGTGATTCACCCAGGAGGTCCAATTTCTCAAGCACAACCTTCCCAACCAGTATATCTACAGAGTACAACGACGTCCACCAGGACACCAGAAGAAAAAGAAGAGATGAGAGAATTGATAGAACAAGTGAAGAAATTATCCACTGAAGTAACTCATCTGAAAAATCAAAACAATCAACTCCAGAACATGCAAAGAAATTCTCAGGGATACCAAGGTAATTATCAAAATTACCAAGGTCAATCGAGCAATGCTCAAGGTTACTGTAACAATAATCCAGGATATCAGAAAAGAGTATGGAATACTGGACCGAATAATGGAAACATGCCGTCTCCACTCGATAATCCAGCAACTCGAGAAAATCAACCAACGGAGAGTATACTCCTCACCGAGTCAGCCTTGTCAGGATGGTGTCGATTGCACAACACTAATCAGCATTCTGAGACACAGTGACGAGCGTTTCAGCTAGCAGCTGATATTTTCCAGAGAGAAATACAGAAAGAGACACCAGATGATCCATCCACTGCTATAGTTTCTGTGGTAAAATATGATCAAGCTTTAGTTTTAGAAGACTTCACACTTCCACCGCAATTTGAACAATATCAAGCACCTAATCAGTTTGGAATATTTCCACCAACATCGGCTAATGGGCCAGTGGAGGCGCCACCTTCCATATATTCATACACAATTGCTAATGGACCTGTTGAAGACACAACCAATTATTACTTCCCACCATTGAACAACAGCGTGTTGGTCGAAGGCATAAAAGAAGTTCAAGCGTTTCAGCAGACAGGGAACAATCCACCAAAGGTTTATTACAGGAAGAATCAAGAACCTTTGACTTCGTCAGTTCCTCCACATAACTTCCAAACACCACCACATCCAAATGCAAACAATAACCCGCCTCTTCCAAGAGACGCGCCTCAATATACGCAAAGCAATAACGCTAATAGTTCTACTAATAGTTCTCCTCCTAAAGATGAATTGAAAAGATTAAGTCAGTATGTGACCGAGGAGGTGAGGAAAATCAAGGTGAGTGTGTCATTGTTCGAACTGATGAAAGTGCCAGAGATAAGAAACACATTCCTTGATAGCCTCAAAGATTCGACACAAGATTCAGCCAACACAATTCAGAAGGTTGCAAGTTCCACAAATAATGTAAATTTTGTTCAAGATGAATAGTTCCAAGAACAACCTCATACAGTAAATATTGCTCAAGGATCTCGGGGTTCCAAAGTAGCTTGAGGTATGTATGAAGTAAAAGAAGACATGGAAATGCCACGTCAACAGACAACCAAAACTGAGCAAGTGCGCCAAGGTTCAAAAGAACATAAGATAGAGAGTTCCACAAAAGAAGCAGAAGCTTCACAAATCGAGAAGAATAATAAGATGAAAGCAAAAGAGGCAGAAGCTGGAGTACACAAAGGAAGCCCTGTGATATTTTATCAAGGGAAAGATGAGCCAGCTCCTTTCCTCGTTTCACTCCGAATTTTCAACAAACTCCTGCACAATTGTCTTATCGACTCAAGAGCATCCAGTAATGTAATGCCATTAGCTGTATGTCATAGATTGGGTTTGACACCCACAAAGACAAATAAGAAAGTGACACAATTGGATAAAATAGAAGTTCCAGTCATAGGAGAGTTGAATAATATGCATATGCAGTTATCATCCGATCCTAGGATTCAACATTTCATTGACATTTCTATAGTCGATATCCCAAATGGATACGGAATGGCTTTAGGGCGAGATTGGACCCGCAGATTGAATGGTTACTTTTCAACTGATTTCTCACACATGTGGTTACTGTGGAGGGGTATTCCCAATCAAATCAAAATCAAACGTACACCACAACTCAAATTGATGATTACTGAATATGGGGAAAACAATGAAATTTTGTTTTGTGAAACAGACTTAGGCCAATACAGACCAAAGGCACCAGAAGTTTTGATGCTGCACTGCTCAGACAATCAGGAAGATTCATTGAAAATTCCATATTCAACAAAGGTTCCTCTTGAAAGTGATGATGAGCTATCACCTGATGAAGGTGAAAGCATGTTTGAGAATTTTAGAAGATTTGTGCTTAAAAGTACAAGACAAGAAAGAGAATTGGGAAGCCATGCTTTTGTGCAAGATTTGTTATTGCCTAACTGGTGTCGGATTCATAATGCTTTTCATTTTGAGTTCTCTTGCACGATGTGCAAGGTGGCTTTAGACCAAGTACGGGCAAGGATTTCCCAGATTCCAGAAGATGAATGTCTTAATTTGACAATGCAAGATGAAGATAGTGACTCTGACAAAGAGCTCCCGTCAGAGGAAGAAATAATCCAGGAAGTAAACGAAGTTCAAGAAAATCCAATTGCAGAGATTCAGGAAAAGAAATACCCAATCCCAAGCAGTTGCAAGATCAAGAGCAAGTTTGGACCTTGACGTTCGATGGTTCTAAATCCAGGAAGGGCAATGGAGTTGGTTACGAACTGATTAGTCCATCAGGCGAGACTTACCTATCTGCTCTGAGATTACAGTTCCCTTGCACCAACAATGTAACAGAATATGAGTCCTTAGTCCACGGATTGTTGCATGCAATTCGGAAAAAGGTCAAAATCTTGCATGTTTTTGGTGATTCAGAGGTTGTGGTAAGGCAAGTAAGGAAGAAGTACGCTTGCCATGACAAGAGACTAAGAGGATACAGAAACCGTGTCTAGGATCTTATTGAAAGTTTTGATGCTTTCAATATTAGATCTATATACCGCTCTCAGAACAAAGTTGCAAATTCATTAGCACAATCAACAAGTTCATTAGAACCACTTGAGATGGATGTTGTGAAGTTCACAGTTGAAATCACTTCAACATCATCAGTCCCAGACAATGTTACAAATTTCCAAGTGTTTGATGATGACAAACACATTTTAGATTTCAGATGTTTTCCTCACCCAGATCATTGATGAAGAAGAAGACCGAGGGGAAGCTAAATTTGATGGAGAGGGCATAATAAATTTAAAGACCAATAGCATTCCCAAAGGAATGATACAGCTTGAAAGAATTTTTGATCAAGATCAGATCAATGCGATCAAATACCAAAGCAGTGATGGAAGCCAGCATGAGGCAGTAAACTTAGGAACGACAAATGAAGTTAAGAATGTTCTTATTGGCAAAGTGTGCACACCTGAAGAGAAGGAAAGAATAATCAAAAGCCTAAGAGAGTTTGGAGACATTGTTGCCTAGAGCTACGAGGATTTGAAGAAATATGACACTGCAATCATCACACATACAATTCCCCTCAAGGCAGGCAATAGACCATTCAGGCAGCGCCAAAGGCCAGTGAATCCATTATTGGAGCCCCTCATTTTTCAGAAAGTAAGGAAGCTACTGTCAGCAAGAATCATCTTTCCAATACGCCACTCAACGTGCGTCGCCAACTTGGTACCCGTTCGCAAAAAGAATGGAGAGATACAACTGAGTAGACTTCTGAAATCTCAACAAGGCTTCAGAAAAGGACAATTACCCACTGCCATCACTAGACGAAGTAATCCAAATTGTCAATGGATCCCAAATGATGTCTTTCCTTGATGGATATTCAGGATACAATCAAGTGCTAGTGGAACCTGAGGATAGACTCAAGACCGCATTCACAACAAAGTGGGGTACATTTGCATACCAAAGAATGTCGTTTGGATTGATCAATGTTGGAGCCACCTTTCAAAGAAACATGGACATCGCATTCAAAGACCTTATAGGGAAGTGCATTATTGTCTACATGGACAACCACACTGTGTTTTCGAAGAAAAGAGAAAGTCATGTTGAAGATTTGAGGAAGATATTTCAGAGATGTAGAAGATATGGGATTTCATTAAACCCGAAGAAGTGCATATTCGGGGTGACCGAAGGAAAATTACTTGGCCATGTGATAACAGAGAAAGGGATTCTTATTGATCCTAATCGTGTAGAGGCTATATCAAGAATTGGCTCGCCATCAAGCCAAAAGGAGTTGAAATCTTTCTTCGGAAAGATTAATTTTGTAAGAAAGTTCATAACAGGGTTTGCAGAGATAGTCAGGCCTCTGAGTGAAATGTTGAAGAAAGAAGCGAAGATAGAATGGACAGAGCCAGCAAAGAAGGCATTTGAAGAGATCAAACAAGCCATAATTGATGCTCCTGTCTTGGTCAGCCCTGACTACACAAAGCCCTTCTACCTTTATTCTTTCGCTTCAGAACATACATGTGCCATAATGCTTACCCAAAGGACAGAAGAAAAGGATGAACATCCTATTGCTTTCATGAGTGCACCATTCAAAGATGCAAAGCTGAGATACCTAAACGTAGAGAAACAGGCTTATGCTTTAGTCAAAGCAATCAAGAAGTTTCGATATTATATTCTGAGAAGCAAAGTCTTTGCCATTGTCCAAGATGTGGCTGTTAAAACCCTCTTGATGCAAAATGAGTTAGGAGAGAAAAGAGGCAAGTGGGTTGCCATCATTCAAGAGTATGATGTAGAGATCCAGCCAATGAAAATTGTTTGCAGCCAAGCTTTAACGCAGACTATAGCCACGGGACCAGAACTGGTGCAACAAGTTTATGAATTACAAGAAGTATCTCCTGATGAATGGTACGACGATATCGTCAACTTTCTGCTCAACCACAAGTGCCCTAGTCATCTAAACCCAGTACAAAAGAGGGCCCTATGAATGAAGAGCCAGAGATATATGTTGCAAGGAGCAGTATTATACAAGAGAAATCACGAAGGAGTTTTTCTAAGATGCCTAGGAAAAGAAGAAGCAAGAAAAATAATGGAACATTTTCATTCCAAGTTTGGAACCAGCCATGGGGGAGCATTAGCAACAGCATGCCAAGTTTTGATGGCCGGCTATTATTGGCCAACAATGTTTAAAGATGCGTATGATCATATAAAGACCTGCCACACATGTCAGATAACTACTGCACGAGAGAAGAACCCAGCTATGCCACTCCAACCTGTAATCGAAGTATGACCTTTTGCGAAATGGGGACTCAACTTTATTGGTATGATCAATCCACCTTCCTCTATGCAACACAAGTATATCCTAACCGCAACTGATTATTGTACTAGGTGGATAGAAGCCCAAGCTTTACAATTGTGCACAACAAATACGGTAATTAAGTTTTTAGAAGAAAACATTATCACTAGATTTGGTTGTCCTCATGCTTTAGTTTGTGATAATGGTTCTGCATTTTCTTCTTTGAAATTTTCTAACTGGGCTTTTGAATATGGGGTCACTTTAAAGTTTTCATCGAATTACTATCCCCAAGGAAACGGATTGGCAAAGTCCACAAACAAAAATTTGTTGAATGTTATCAAGAAGTTGTTAGACAAGAACCCGAGGGACTGGCACACACAATTGAGATTCACTCTCTAGGCAGATAGAGTAAGAGTAAAGAGTTCCTTAAGTACATCACCATATCACCTAGTATACGGACAGGATCCCATATTTCCCATACGATTGAGAATTCCCACGCTACAATTCATGCAAGAATGTTTGGATCAAGAAGATAGAGTCAAAACAAGATTGTCACAGCTGCTGCTTTTGGAAGAGAAAAGAGATCAAGCATTGGAGAATTTCGCAAAGCATCAAGGTATTGTAAAGAGATGGTTCGATCGAAGAGCCAGAATAAAGGTGTTTAGAGTTTCTAACTTAGTCCTTTGCTGGGACAAAGCACATGAACGAAAAGGAGACCATGAAAAATTTGACAACTTATGGATGGGTCCCTATCAGATTTTGGAAATTCTAGGAGACAATGCATTCAGACTGAAGACATTAACTGGAGAGGATGTCCCATTGCCAGTCAATGGGCAATTTCTCAAACATTATTTCTAGTCTTAGACTCCTAGTGGGTCTGGCCTTTGTACATAGTTAGATTAATTTTCTTTTCCGGTTGGGCTTGGTTTTGTTCGTTTTGTTTTAGTTTAGTTTTCTTCGCTTTCGTTTGCTTTAGCTTAGTTTTTCCTGCTTTCTTAGATTAGTTTGCTCCGTTTGCTTTCGTTTGCTCGGCTTAGATTTTGAATAAAGGAGGATTTCCCATTTGTGAGAAAGGTGATGTTGCTTACATGCACACTCTAAATTGACCTTGCCAAGGTATGTTCAGTCCATTCCTTGGATAAATACTTGTGGATAATCTGGGAATCCTAGATTAATTGTTTCTAAAGTACCTTAAGGTTAAGGTTAGTACTTGACTAGAAAGGGAATCATCTATTGTATCTTGAACTTGAGTTTTACAGTTATTATATCTTACACACCTAATGAATTCTCTGAGTCATTATGGTCTCTGAGGTGAAGTCATGGCTAAGAAAAAAAATAATAATTAAAAGTCTTGCTTTAGTGCCACTATAATGCTCAAACCTAGGTGAGCTTCGTTGCTTACAAGCCAAAGTGTGGAAATATGTGAAAACAAAAGAATATCAAAAAGGAAGAGCAAATAAAAAAATGATCAAAGCATTTGGCTTTTGGGTGTGCGGACATCTCTACAGGTGTACAATCCAAAACAAAGAAAACTAAATCACCGGAAGTAGAGCAATCTCCGTGAGATTATAGCGATAACCTTGTCGGGGCTATGGACGGCTGCTGGCAGCAAGGCTCTATCCAGGATGCTTTTGAAGTTAAGACAAAATCACACAAAAACCATGACGAAACGAAAGAGTCATAATGGTCTATTGTACCCCAAAATTAAAATTTTTGTTACACTTAGACATTTTGAAAAAATGAGTAAAAGTCTTGTTAAATCTATCAAAAGGGTCAAAATTTGGGTGTGCATGTCATGAATGAGGGGTTAAAAATTAAAATGTAAAATTTCCAAAATCTGGCAATCTAGGTCTGCTTAGAGCAACCTAATCTACAAAACCCAGTCTCCGATTTTCATCCCTACTTTTTAGGAAAACTGCTATTTTTAGAAATTTTCTAAAAATAGTAACCTTTTCTGGGTTTTTCTAGGTTTCTTTCAAAACGGATACTGGCAAAATTTTCTAAAAATAGAAAGTTTGTCCGCTAGGGTCCAAACTGATTTTGATTGGTTCAAAATACGTCCATATCAGGCTGGTGCAGTCAGAATCTCAAAAAGGTCAGTTTTTCCCTAGTGGGTCTATTCTGCTTTTCAAAAGCATATTAGGAGCTCCGAAGTCATCAATGGAGGTCAGGTGGCTGCCAAGCATCAAATTCAACGCTCAAGCATCAAACAGAATATCAAATGATGAACATGCATGTTGAATGAAGAAGGAAGGTGAAATCTGCCTAGAATTGACTAAGTCTGCTTGACATGGGCGCCCCAGGAGAGAAGAGGCGCCCAAGTTTTCAAGGGCCTAAACAGATGAATTTGCAGACGTAGCTCTAACATTTCTCCATAATAAATCAAGTTTTCCAACGAGATCACCAACACGTAAATCCGAGTTGGCAGTCACCAGATGCAAAAGGCTGAACAGAGAGTTTGACGAGAGTGAAATTTCAGAATTCAAAAGCAAAGGTAAAATTCATGGAAAATATTCCAAGTATAGTGGAGTTGGGCGCCCCTAGAGAGGAAGGGCGCCCAAGCTTTTGAAGGCCCAAATTCAACTTTTCGATGAAGTTGCTCCCAGAGAACCCCCTCCAAAATCTTCTCAGCTTCACGGCAAGCCCAACCGTCAGTCAATCTGAGCTCCGGATCTCCAGATCAGGCGAGATCATCTGTAGAAGTGAGGATGAAGAAAGTGAAAAATGGCTTAGTCTACTTAAGTTTGGCGCCCCTAAAGAGAAAGGGCGCCCAAGATTTTGAGCCCTGAGATGTTAGAATTTGCAGATACCGCTTCTAAGATCACTTCGTCAGTTTCAGTCGAGCTATCCAATGGAGCTGACGGTCAGTCGATCGGATCAGCGTAGCTCCCGAAATCAGGATTTCATCAGAAGATCAAAGGGAAAAGGAAGAACTTGAAAATCATAAAAATGGCTAACACTGTGAAACTTCGGAGCCCCTGGAGGAAATAGGCTCTCATGAATTTGAAGGTCAAAACGAAGTTTTTCGCCAGAGACGCCTCCAGAACAATTTTCTCAGAATCAGTCGAGCTTCGCGATGAATCATTTAGCTCATCCACCGGATCAACTAAACATTCAGAAATCGGGATCAAACCAGGGATCAAAATGGAAGAAAAGTTGAAAAACTCAAAAAAGTGGTTAAATCTGAATGAAGCAGGCACCTCTAGCCAAGAAGGGCGCCCAACTTACAATGCCTTAGCGAAATTTTCAAAGTTTTCAAAAGATTCAAAATGGCAAGAGAAAAATGAATGTCTAAATTCATTGAACAAGCTGAGTTTAGGGTTTGAAGATTAAAGCAAAAGAAAGCAAATCTATTTCAAGCCCTAAATCTAATTAGGACATGTCTTCCTTTCAGTTTTCATCATTTTTGCAGGTGGCTTCCAAAGAAGAAAAGTGAAGCAGCAACTTTGAGGTTTTATTTCAAGATTCAAGAGCTCAAAGTTGCTGATTTTCATGAATAATTTTCAGACCAGCAACATAAGACCTTGTTTTTTCATGCTTTTTCATCCAGAAGATCAAATTTTTGAAAGAGAAGCTCAAAGATTTTTAATTTTCAGCCATCTGGGTTTCTTCATCTCATTCTTCTGAAGCATTTTTGGGGAAATTCATCAAGTTGCAGCAGCTGCTTTTTCCTTGCATGTGAGTGAAATCTTTAGAGTTTGCAAATTTTGTTCATCTGAGTCCTCTTGAAACAGTCTTCTAAAGAAAACCCATATCACAGCTTTTTCAAGAAAATTTCAAATTCTAGGGTTGGTTGCTTTTTCGATCAGCCCTCAGTGTTTTTCAAATCAGATCAACTGGGTTCATTCCAAATTATATTTTGAACAAAACCCAACTACCAGCTTTTTTTTGGAGAGAATTGAAGAAATTAGGGTTTGCTGCTTTTTCAGTCTACACTCAAAATTTTCAAAAACGGACGATGTGGGTCTTCTTGTAACGAAATTCTGAACAAAACTCATGTCTCAGAAAAATCTTGAAAAATTCGTCCGTTTGAAGAAGAAAATCAGCAGGCTAAAATTAGAAAGTGTGCAAAACTTGTCAAAATATAATCAAGTTTACAGGCAATCTTCAAGGTTTTTAGTATGGAATACACTCCCATCAAATTCAGAGCCAAACAAATGTTGTATCATGATTATCTGAACGGATGAGGTTGAGAAGTACGTTCTCAATACCACCATGGACTGAAAACTTCATCATCTAAGCTGAAGAACACGAGGAGGTGTGATGTTACGACCCAATTCTACGTAAATTAAAAACTTTCCCATTTTCACTTTAAACATGTAAAAGTAACATATAACAAAGATATTACAATAAATTTCTTCCTTTCTTTATTGATAAACATGTACAAGTTACAATATGTTTCCTCATGAATTTCATTTTCATTGCAAATATAAATCAGAGTTAAAAAGGAATACAGTTACATACATAGCTCGTAAGCTTTTGCACAAATAGAAGTAAGAAGGTCCAGGAATCCGTCCTTTCAAATCTTGGTACATCGGCCGCTTTGTGGAGGAGAAACATCACCGGGCGCTTTCCGCCACCACGGACTTATAATGCAGTCCCCGCACGATCATTTTGCAATGAACGGCCCTCCCTTCGAAGAAGAGATTGGTAGGGTATCCTTTAACTATTACCAATGAGCATAGTGCTGTGTCCTACACAACTAGAACCTTGCTATTTCACAATCTCGATCTAGTACTCGGATCACAATGAACTGACAGTGTAGTCTCAACTATCTCACATCTAGGTGGATGTCGTACCTTTCACTACTTTGGCCAAAGTATTCTCATTCAGTACTTCGAATGAAGGTCATCTATCATAAACACTACTCAGGGCCGATTTGACTTAAGGCTTCCTTACTCTACGCATAGGTTTTGTCCTTCAATGGATGAAACCGTCATCCCAGACATCCTACAATCATACTAACTTAATGGAGATGAACAGTCTACAAGTGTCTTTATTTTATTCCTCCTATTCAGGAAATCTTTGTCCTAGGAGTACTTAGCTTACTCAGTTATCTAATAACCTAAGCTAAAAGACCATACTTGACTAGACCTTCATTTCGTTCCTAGTAGTAAATAAGTATATCTACGTATTCTCCATATAGAGATCATACAAAGTTTGCAAAAACAATTAATTGCATATAAAACCCTTCTCTATATAATGCAGATTAAGTTCAGTTACCCTTGAGCTCTTTAATCATTTACTACTACCAATCAACTATCATACACAAAAGACAGTCTTGAAGTGCAATGCTTATAATTCCCTATTAATGCATATAACCAAATAGAATCCTTTCTTTTCCAAAACCCCCTTCCTAATCACATTTAAATCTCTTCTTTCCAAAATCCCATTCCTAATTAAATCTTCTTTAATTAAATTGAATGCAACAAGTTATTCTTTTAACTGTACTGATATTCCCTAATCCTTACCCATGCATAAGTATTCCCTAATCCTTACCCATGCATAAGATGAAATTCTTTTAAATCTTTATGCCATAAAAGATTATCATCAACAAATGGTTACTAAAACAATTCATTATTCTCAGTTCAATACAGACAGCGAATACAAGACAGTAAAGAAAATAACTTTAAAGTTTTTAAACTTTAATTCAGAATCATGCCTGTTTTAAGCTCCTTTTCCAGTAATACTCCTTCAGAAATCTTCTAATGTTGTTCCCAGCTAACAGTATCCTCACTCAAAAATTTCTCCAAATAAAGAATTTTATTGTTGTCTCACAGAAATTTATACTGAGAAAACTCAGCACACACTGAAACACTTGAAACAGATAACTAGCACAAACTCACAATATTTGCAGTGGATAAACTCTTTCTAAAAACGTCAAAGAAGAGAAAAATCTGAAGTGAATTCGAATGAGAGCTTGTGAGGTATTTATAGGTCGCAGTTAAAACAACTTCCCCATTTCTGGGCATGAATATTGACAAATTTCAATATTTACTCAGTCAAAGTGATACCTGCCATGCATCCAAACCTTTAGTCATGTTCTTTTATGATGAATCGACTCCTATACAGCCAGCAATTCGAAGAATCTTTCAACTTGAAACCAAAACGAAATCTACAGTCACGTTTTTCTGCCAGGCGTCAGAATTTTTCATGATATTTTTGCTGCGTTTTAGGTTAAGTCCCAAATCGACCCAGCTCAGTTGTTTGTTGCTATTTTCTGGTTTTAAAACTTTGACATTTTCTTCTTCCATTCCCAGCTGTGCAGGGAGCTCCGCCATTTTCACGGGTAAGTTCTTCATTTTATATTTTCTTTCATCTCCTTAAGTTCGACTTTTAAATTTTCCTTTTTGCTTTTTCAAATGCATTTTGAAAGGTTTAAGAATTATACACGGCTATCTTCTAATATTTAGGCTTTCACAATAATAAAATGCGAATTTAATCTTTCCACAAAAAAAATGCGAATTTAATCCTTTCGAAATTGAAATTGTTTTAATAATTTCTATTTATATATTTTATTTATTATTGTGTTAATTTAAACATTAATATTTATTTGTATATAAACGTATTTATATATAAATAAATATTAATTTTAATATTAACACATTTAATCAATAAAATATATAAATATATTATTATTTATACATTTCTTATGTATTAATATTTATATATATAAATATATATATTAATAATCTCCTTATTAATATATATATATCATATATATATAAATATATAATTAAATCCTCCAGATAATAATACTTGAATATCATTTATCAAGATACCAGGCGGAATGTGTACGTGTAAACATGTTTACATGTACTCTATGTATATACATATGTATGCGTATATACATGTCGATACATATGTACGAGCATATCCATCTGCTTACGTACATACGTGTCGATATGTTTATACATTTAGATATGTGTATACAGTGTATACATGTGTATACGTACCTATTCGACCTGCATCACATTCTTTCTTTTACGTTCATTCACAGGGATTTACAGTAAAGTCAGACTAACATTCAATCACATCATATAAAGCATGGGGAAGTAAATCTTACTCCTAAGCCTAAGGTTGACTTATCTAGACCAACATAACTGACTTGGTTTCTCAGAACTTATACTGACGTGTGTGTATGCTCATTTGGTACTCGTTACTACTTATCCGACCAAGTTCCTCCCCAAATGATGTCTCTCCTCTGTCCGGAAGAACAGTCTTCATACCTGCACATCATGACATGACATCGGCAGTCATATGCTCATAACAAGGTAAAAACATCTCACAAGTTAGAATAACATTATTCCATAATTTAATCAAGAATTAAATCATTTAGAGGTAACAATCAAATGAAACCATCATTTAAACAGGACTCATTTATTTAATAACGAGATCAACCATGTTTTATTCATCATCAAGATTCAAACAGTACAATCAATTGCCCTATACAATAGTAGCTATAATATCGGGATGTAACATGTGATATGAGAAAAGGAAAGGTATCGAAAAAAAGTTGTGCAATACTCTTCTGTTGGAAATCAAGAGAGGTGTCAAAAACATAAAGTTGCAGAGCCGCCAAGTTATCAATTAGTGAGTCATCTTTTCGGGCAGCGATGTTTTTCAAGAACAAAACTCATAAAGCAGCCAAAGAAGTGAGGGATTCTCTAAGTTTGATCACAGAAGGCGAAGAGATCTTGGAGGATCAAAATATTGCCTTAGACAGTATCAATGCACCTGATCAGGACCCATTTCCTGCTTTTTAGCGGATATGATTGAGATTTAAAGCGGCTTTCATCTAGAAGTTTCTTTCCGCTTTCTTTCTATTCTTGAACGATTTTTATCCATTCTTTGAAGAAGAGAAAGTGATAAATTATGCTTTTCTTTCCCGCTTTTAGGTGTTAGACGTTATCTTCTTTCTAGATTTAGAAATAAAGCTTGCTTGTCAAGTGTTCCTAGATCGTAAAAGCAAGGAGATTTTAGGGTTCCCTACTCCTCCGCTTGTTCATAAATAAGAGTCTTTGCTCATTAGTTTTCTTTAACGGTTATTGTGATAGCAAATTGTTGAGTCTCTTTTAGCCAGCAAGCTGTTATTCAGTGTCAATTCACTTGTGTTTATGATATGAATTGTTGAGTCTCTTTTAGCCAACAAGTAGTTGTTGTAATCGCTGTCCCTTTGTGTGTAAGAACAAGCTTTGCTTTCTTTAGCTGCTTTCTTGTTCCGTGCATGATAAAAAAACGTTCCTTTGCCTTGGTATAATGTCAGATTCGTTATTTGTGTTATGCTTTTATGATCTTAATTTCAGCTTACATTGAAGTGTGTAGATGTTTGTTGGAAAAGAGTTTATTGAAGCACTTTTCAAAGAATCAACCTTGTTCATTTCTAGTTTCTTGCTTTGCGTATTACTTGAGAAGTTAGAAACGTCTTTAGTTTAAGTTAGTCGTAGTTGAAGTTCTTAAATCAGAAAATCTCAGCTGCGGCGTTTGTTTTATAAACCTTGTGCTCTAGCTGATCAAAAAGATAGGCAACTTAGTTCTTAGTTTACTTTCTTTCAACACCATCAACAAGAGGGAGCTTCCCCTCCTAATTTGAAGAGCAGTTTATCTGTGCATAGCTGTCCGTTTCAAATCCGCATTCCAAAGGTGCGAATTTAAACGCCAACAGTTTTTTGCCGCCCACCGTGGGGCACGAGGCATAAAACAACAAAGAAAGCTTAGACTTTATGTCACGGGTATGACTATTTGGCACCCTATTGCTTGATCCAGCAGAAGCAATGGGTGATAACAACAATAATGCTAGAAGGAACCTGAGACATCCACCCCGATTACCTTGGGGAAACATCATTGGACCTTTGGCTTTGCAGGAACATCATGAATTACCTAAAGGGTCGAGGAAGCACTTTCCACGGTTTCACGGCGATGGGACTCAACACCCTGATGATCATCTTTCAGCGTTCTCAACGGCCTGCGCCATCTTGCATGTGGAACATGAAGACATCGCAGTGCGTCTCTTTGTGGAGACTCTGGTTGGGAATGCTGCTGATTGGTTCAATCACTTGGAGCTGGGCATTATCACAAGCTGGGCAACTATGACCAAGCAATTCTTGGCGAGATTCAAGCCCGCTGAAGACAGTCATCTGTTGTTTGCCCAACTTGCAAATTCAAAGATGGAGAGCACCGAGCCCATGAGGGAGTTTGTAGCAAGATTTAATCGTCTTGTTACACGGCTTTCTTTTACACTTAATCCATCACTGGAGATTCTGATGAGCTGCTTCATAAATGCTCTTCCATCAAAGATAGCCTTCTTCTTGAAGACAGCAAAAGAAACAGAATTGACGGATGCACAAAGACACGCCATTGAGCTGGAAGATAATATGATCACTTCTGGCATAATGAAGAAGGATTCAATCAGGCCTCTGGTTCAAAGTTCTGCGGATCCACTGCTACAAAAGGTAGCCAATGAGATGGTCGCACTATCACCACCACAATATCAACCTCAACAACAGTATCAACCTCAACAACCGTATCAGCCAAGGAGAAATGATTTTCAGCCTTACAACAGTTATAGGTCACGGTTGCCAACACTTCCACCAAAACAAACAGTTGAAGCTGCACCACACGAAATATTTTGTTCCTTTCATGATACCGATGAACATACCAGTTCTACATGTCCTGAGAACTTAAGAATGAATCAGATTATGGGATATGTTGATGTTGCACCCAGTTCCAGTTTCGTTCCAACACCAAGTTCGAATGTTGTCTCACCACAAACGAACAACTTTGATGGCGACTCCACTCCGGGATACTTTCAAAATGAACCCGTTATTGAAGAAAAAGAATACCTACATCACCACTATCTTGCAGCAAATCACAGAAGACACCCTTTGCCTCTGTTTACAGGTGCTCTGCACTTGCAAGCACAAAAGGAACAAGAAGAGAGGCGGAGAGCTAAAGAACAAGATAAAGAAGCGGTTGCTCAAGACCTAATTCTAGCCAAGTTTGACATGGTAGACTCCCTGATGAAGACAAAAGTGCAGATTTCTCAGTTGGAATATCTTCGTGATCATCCTGAGTAGCTGGATAGAATAATACAACATGCGAAGAAAGAAGCTTCAATTCAGCCTACACCGCTCAAATCATCTGTTCCAGTAAAAGAAAATCTCAAACCTTTCTATATATCTTTGTATATAGGAAGATTCAAATTGAGCAATTGTATTATTGATTCAGGAGCCTCAGACAACGTGATGCCTCTACAAGTGATGAAAGCATTGGGACTCTCGTGTACTGAGACACAAAATGAATGTTACTCACTTCAGTTTGAGTCGGTGCCGTTGGTCGGACAAATGAAGGACACTCAAGTAAGGTTGGCAGCTTGTCCAAAGAGAAGATTAGTGATGAATATTCTAGTGGCTGACATTGCACCCAGCTACGAGATGTTGTTGAGCCGGAGCTTCTGCAGAGATCTTGGTGGTGCAATGCAGTTAGATTGGTCATCTGCAATCATTCCTGTGGAGGAAGGCAGAATCAAGATAGAACTTGAACCCAAATCCCAGTTCATGGTGGTGAAAATCCCAAACCCCCCAACCCAAACCCTTTATCAAGGAATAGGTCTTGGTAATTATGTGACGCTGTCAGAGATAGAAACTGAAGACCAGAACAGTGCTTGTCTAGAAAAGAAACCGACAGAGGATACAAATTTATGGACAATACAGTTCGATGGAGGTGGTTCTAATACAAAATCAGGAGCAAGGGAAGTGATCATCTCCCCTAAAGAACAATTGTACCCATTGTCATATGGCCTGCAATTGGAATTCACTAAAGCTGAAAAAGAAGTGCTTTTCTTAGGCCTCAAAAATGCCGAAGACATGGGAATTGAACTCCTATGTGTTAAAGGGGATATGGAGCTGATCGATGAACCAATCAAAGGATATTTCCAGGTCAGAAAGGATCATCTACAACATTATAGAAATCGGGTGTGGAACGGGATTGATTGCTTTGAAGAGTTTGACAACAGAGACATTCAGTTGGCTGGAATAGTTTTCAAGTAATCTAAATTTAATTTCTGAATTTTAATATTCTCTTTTTTGCATTTTTTTGCAGATTTATCTTCGAGGAATTACAAATGAAGTTTGCCCCGGAGTCCAAGATCAACTCAAAGTGGAAAAACATTGTGGACACCAACCTTGGCTATGTAGACTTTGATGATTTTAAAAAGAGGATGTACGAAAGTCATGGATTTTTACCTACGCCAATTGCAAGAAGGATGATGCGCAATGGCATTGTTCAAGCAGCTGGATTTCCGCTAGCGAAAGAATGTCCAGAACTCATGGTAGAATGTACATTGCATTATAATGCATAGGAAAGACAGATTGAAACACCTGATGGAAGAATACTGGCATACTTAACTGAACCAGCTATACAAGAAACATTTGGAATCCCAACCTACAACAGGACGTCTTATCGAACCAAGGATGATGCATAGAAACTTTATGAAGACCAACAAGACCTTTGTGCATCAAATATGAACAAGTCATGGTTGGTGAAACCTAGACCTACTGCCAAAAAGATGCCCAAGAAGTTGCACAGAACTGATTTTAAGGAAGAATATGGAGACATTCTTTTACTGCTGAGCAGAATAGTGGGCAATCCTCAAGGCGTGCCCTTTGAAACTTGGATGTATTATTTCATCAATGAAATAGCTTCCGAGGTAAAGATGTTCAACTGGTCAAGGATGATCAGTGACAGTCTCCACGAGCAGTTGGTCAACTTGGAGAGAACCAAAACCTTCCACATGAGTTCCTATGTCATATATCTGCTTGCTAGAACCTATAGATATGCTGATCTAATTTGCAAAGGGGTAGTTGGTAATGGCAAAGGAGAATTTAAGTCCTACGATTGCTATCCACAGTTGCAGTTAAAGGAGAAATCACACTTTAGACAGGCACATGATGCCTTTCTCATGTATATCACCCGAATTTTCCAGGGAGGAACGCATCAGAGGCTCACCCGTGAAGCCAAAATTTTAATCAACAGATATGGATCCTGGTTCATCCAGTTTCCCAGATTTACATACATCAGAATACAAGGATTCACAAGTCGCCCATATAGATTGCCAATCTATCCTACCAACAAAATGGTTCTGCTAGAAGTCCTAAGGCAACTAGAGACATATCAGAATATTCAAAGGAGTAAGCAAAAGGCCTCCATTACTTTCCCTTTCTTCATCAGCAATATGGTAGAATCCTGTCCATCGGCACAAGCAGCAAAGAGTGCCCGATTGGAAATACAAAGGTACCCGTTCATTTCCTACAAGTCTAGAGCTGACTTTGATCCACTTCATCATATTGGAACTGTGGACGGGAGGAAATATAAACACAAAGTTGACCTAGAAGAATTTTGGGCAAATGCAGCTGATGAGTACAACGTTAGAAAAAGATTGTGGTCAAGACTGCCATTGGATATGATCAAGACAACAGAACTCTTCTAAGTACTTGATCAACTGGAGGATGATGGAGTGTACGTGCAGCCAGACTTCGATGAAAGGCAGCAGCTTCTTCCTGTGAGATGGTCTGAGCCTGAGCTTGGTGACCTGACAACTTTCCTAAGACCTGTGTTCAAATATTCCCGATGGTGGATAGAACAGCAAGTGCAAACTTTACGGAAAAGGAATGTGCCATTCACATATGACTTGATGGGTGAGGCAAAGTCTTGTTCTTCAAATGCCGATGCATCTCATGGGAGGTGAACCAACTAATGCTGCCAACAAAAAAAAGAGAAAAGAAATTGATGACTCTACAAAGTAGAACAAGAAGAAAACAACAGATGAAGAAACCGCTCAAAAGAAGCAGAAATCCAAGCCCCTTCATTCAGCCACATCCAGAAACATGGATGAAATATTGACCATGGAAGAAGAGTCATGGGACCAAGTCAGAATTCCTTCGCCAGTTTTAGAAAGAGATATGGAGCCAATGCAATTGGAAGATGATGAGCATCACTCCCCTACAGGCACGGAGATTCTTAAGTCGGACAATGATATTGATATCGTGGATGGAGAATTCGAAGAGGGAATGATTTCCGCCCTCAAAGGAATTCAGGAAGTCCCATCTATGCAGGAAATTCGAGATATGCAAGAGGTTCAGGATATGCAAGGTAATCAGGAAGATGGAATTGAACAGCCGACAATCCCAGATTGGCTGAAAGAAAGACTGAAGATAAAGGTGCCAGCAGAGATACCAAAAGAAGATGATACTACAGACTTCTTGGTGAGGCTAGAACAGACTACTACAAGGAAGCCAGCCAAGAAATTTTCTACAATACAAAGAGATGAAGCTAGTAACTGAACAGTGCAAATTGCAGTACCTACAGTTGAAAAGTCACAAGATGAAATTTCCCTAAATGAATATGCCATTACAACTATTGATATTGGTCCGACAACAAAAGGACAAGAAGTTGAGGACCTGGATAATTCTATTGCCACCATCAAGTCTAGGCTAGAAAAAGAAGTGGCAAAGAAAAGGGAATATAAAAGAGAGATTGAGCGTCTGAAGGAATATATCCAGCATTTAACCAAGCCACTCAATCAAGGTGACCAATCAGCTCCTCCACTTCCAAACTCTTCACAGGAGCCAATCAGAAATTTTGAAGAGGAAATGACTACAGCCGGAGAAACCAAAGAATGGATGGCAGGAAAGAAAGAAGAGGCAATGGCATTCGCAAAAAAGTTGGCATACGTTTATGGGCAAACTTCCTCTCTGCTCTCACGAGTTGCAAACTTAGCAGAAGCATGGGACGACCTCCAAGATATTCAAAGTAAAATTATCCCATGTCTTCGAGAGATAAAGGGCATTCTGAAGCATAGATTGATTGATGAGAAGATCATTGAAACAGGAGTTGCATACGATTTCAGCAACTAGTACTATGCACTGATCTCACGAGGAGAAGTCCTAGAAAGAGTAAAGGCAAATGGCACCAAAATTCAAGAGCAAGTAAAAGAGATCCGGAGTAAGATCTTCCAAATGGCTGCAGATGTGCTTGACAAAGACATTGTCCAGGAAAAACACTTGCAGTCAGAAAATTTGAAGGATAAAGTTCAAAGGATTTTCCCCACCACTGCTGGGCCAATCTTGAAAGAAAATTTAACTAAGGCATTTAGCTTCCTGACCGTCCGAGACACCTTCCTGCTGCAAGAATAAAAATGGGTGATCACCTTTGCAGAATGTGCAGAAAGTTTAGACTTGCTGGAGTACAAAGTTAACACGCTGCCAGACATTACCATGGAAGAAGTCAGCATGATCGTGTCCAAGTTCACCAAACGTAGTGCTTTGCAAGTGGATAAGGACGCAACTCCCAGTGAATGAGTTCTCTACAGTTAACTGATTGTTGTTTAGGCAACCCTAATTAGGGTTTTGTTATTTTAAATCTGGGTCGTTAATCTCATTTTGATCTTGGCCATTCATTGTACTCAGGAAACTCTATTTAAACCCCCCCCTCATTCTCTCACTTTTTCATATATAGATGATTTGAGGAGATAGAAGAGATTGTAGAGCATAAGAGCAATAGAGACTAGAGAATAAGAGAGAGAGTTTTATGAAATTGTTGCTAAGGACTATTTTGGATAATAAAGTTCATAATGCATAAGATGCTTTGAATCCTTTTATTGTCAAATGGTTGCATGGTTGCATATTTCTCTTCCTCGTAAAGTAGATTTGAGTTAGAATTTCATTTGAATGTATGTTAAGGGAATGAAAGATTGATAGTAAAGATTAGTGAAGCTTTGCTCATACTTTCTTTGGATAGATGATTTATATTCAATGCGTAAAGTTAGACTGAGCTTTTGATGTGGATGCCTTATTGTTTACTTCGAATGACATTGTTCTATTGATGGTGTTGTTTGTGGTGAAGAAATTTTAAGCACAAATCCCCAGAAGATTGCACTTGCTTTGTGTAGTTGTCGTTTAGCGTGGCGAAGCAAAGTATTGTCCTTTGGTTTCACTCAATCCTTATCATCTCTTGATTTCCTAGTAATAGCTTAGGATTCCTAAACCCTCACTCCTTTTTCACTTTTTTATCTAAAATCAGAAAATCCCAAAAAAAAATTACACTACATCTAAGTCCTTACTCTTTGAGTAACCTACTAGAGTAAATCTCTTTGTGTTACCAGCAAAATCACATCATCCACAAAGCTTATCCGCACCCAACTTACGAAACATTGGAATTGTTGTATGATATTTTTGGCAATCTTAGCATACGAGGCAATTTTTCAAGAGAGGATAGAGTGTCTTTGGATTCTTTATTCTAGAGTGTTTGTTGTGTCATAAAACACGCATCAACAGGTTCCTCCTCCTTGGATATTTTGTCATTGATAGTTATCGTTTGATGTTGTTTAATGGATTGTCTTTCAACCTATACTTCGGACAGGGGTTCCTCCCCCTTAGCAAGTTTGTCGGCCAAATCATCGTAATTTGTTGTTTCTAGTAAGCTGTTTCCTAGCCTATACCTCGGATAGGGGTTCCTCCTACTTGGCAAGTCTTCGATCCAACTTACCGTAAAGAGTGTTCTCTTGCATAAAACCTTATCCCAACGTATATCCGAGAGTTGAGAGCCTCGGCCATATTCTAAGGAGACGGCGGATTCAAGTGATCCAACCAATTCATTGCCGCTCCTATACCCTCATGCTCTATTTATCTTGGGGAGATAGGATAGATTAAAAGCTAGTTTAGTCGTAGTTAAGATCTACAAAAACTAGAGAAAAGCTTAGCTACAGCGCATTGTGTTTGTGCACCTTTGTATCCTACCGCTGATTATAAAAAGATAGGAACCTCAGTCTACTCTACCCTTTCTACACATTACATCAGCAAAGAGGGATCTTCCTCTCTATAATCCGAAGGAACAGTACTATAACACTTGCAATAGCTGACCGTTTCCAATAAGCACTCCAAAGATGCTAATTGAAACGCCAACAACGTCCTAATTGTGACTCTAATAGCAGCACACTTACTCATTTCGATGTTTGGCAGGCTTCTCGAGCTTGCAATTGAACACTATTCACTCAGCTCAAATTTGGAAAATTACTAACTGCTAAATGCAAATGATGAAACTAGTAGTCATTCCTCCTGTATTTATTGAGCAACGTGATGATAACAACCATCAATGCCCAAAGAAAACACACGTGCGAATTGGTGGCAATTCGTTGGTGTGCATACTATCACCGTTTATTTCCCAAGTGCATGGAAATCTGCATATTATGCTTCATGATTATTAGCAATTAAGTCTCCGCACGCACGGAGATCAGACATGCACGGAGATCAATTTGATTGCTCCCATAAAGGGCATACCATTAATGCTTGTTGGTTGCAAAACTAAACGGCTATCACGTGCTTGTCTATTGATTTTGAATGTCAGTCGTTGATCCTTTGATGAGATGGTAGATCAAACGGCTCACATTGAGCTGACTGAGTTTGAATTTCAACAGTTCTTTGCTCGTTCGTCTCCGGCCAATAGCATTCGTCCAAATTAGACGACACCTCACCCGTCGGCGAGTCTCACCCATTTCACTAACAGGTGGATTAATCCACATGTCAAGATCTTGCCGCTCTCGCAGCCTTTAATGAGCGTTCATCTTTTCTCCATGAGCTAGCGGGGAACGGCAGAGGTTATTCCCTGTGCATGATCTTCACCATCAGTTTGGAACCACGGGCGGTAAGCCCGACAGTGGAGACCGGGCCCCACATCCATATAAGGACACGCGTCCTCATCTCGCAATCCTCGCACAGCATAACCGGCCAGCATTTAACATCCATGAGCTAGCGGGGTACGGCCAAGATTATTTCCCACGGTCACAGATCCCTAAACCTGCACATACGGAAAAGTTAGCATTAAAGAAGGGGCCATTGTTAGGCCGACGATGGTTTAATCCTCAAGGATGAATGACTTAAGCTCAAGTCATTTAGGAAGATATTTATTGGCCCAACATTAGGAAAAACATTAAAGTGGGCGACAAACTAGTTGACTAGCGCTCTAAACCAAAGGGATTGGTGGCCGAACGCATATGATGGCTCGAGTGACAACTTGAAAAAAGAGAAACCGGCAGGGCAAGTCAACGTGAAATTAGAAGAACAGAGGGTTTTCTAAGCCAAAACCCTATCCAAACCATAAGGACAAGGGCTTTATATGCTTATTAGGTCCATATGCTACTCAAAAATTGCAAATTTTTGGGGAGCTCCATCAGTGGCTCATGCTCGATGATGTATACCACCAGCGGGTATAGCGAGAATCCAGATCTTTGGTTGAAGCAAACCAAGATAGAAAACAAAACCCAGGAGCTTGCCCGGACAAGGCAAGCAGACACGGCAGAAAGCAAACACACCAAACCAACCTATATAAATTATTTACAAAATATACAATGCAGTTTGTTTCCCTGAGAAGCCTTTTCACACAATTGGCTCCACCACTAAAATTGAAGGCCCCTGGCCCCCAAAACTCGGGTCTACTTCTTTCCTCTGCCAAATATTTTGTCTTGCTCTACTGGCACTGGATCTATCATTGCACCAAGTATCTCTGCACCATCGACCTCATTACAACCAACATGACCCACCATTCTTTTGAAACAGTCTTGCCCATAATCCCATTCCAACATGGTCTCTTTTGGTTGCATTGGAAAAATGAAATATCCATATTCCATTTCTTTGTCTTTATCATGAATCTTGTCTTGATACCCCTCCTGCATTTCTAGTTGCAAGCTGGTGTAGCTATTCTAATTCACATTATGCAGGCAATCCTCAAATACATCAAAATAAAACGACTCAAATTCAAGAATTTGCATGAGTTGGAAATTAGGACCTAAGACTGAGTCTACATTTTCTTGCTCAGATGAATCAGCATTTAATTTGTCTTCAATACCAGGGTTATACCCACTTAATGGAAACATTTCCATGATCAAATCAAGAAGATATGGGGCATCAACAAAGTAACACTTGAAACCCACCTCATACTGATCATTAGCACATTCACTACTATTTATATCATCTAATAGCTCTTTGTACCAATCAAAAGATTCTACACTGCCCATATGGTTTGAGCATTCTTCCAATGGTTTCTCCTTATGATCAAGAACTAAGCCTTCTCTTTCACTAATATGTGCTCCATTTCCCTTTGTAGGTGTAGATATTACTTTAGTGACCGCCTTACCACAATCACCATAAGCTTTAGGGATGTGCAGATATTCATCAATCCCTGTTTCATCATAACGAACAGCCTCTTCCTTGTGCTTAAAATTTTCATCAATAGTAGTACTCTATCTGCAATCATCATGATGGAAAATGACAGTCCCAACTTCAAACCTACCATTATGTGCATCACCACCCTGCACAACATGTATACAATTGTATTCTCCATGTGAATGGGGTATCAATGCTTCAACATTACCATCTCCAAAGAGAAGATCAAAAACCTCAATGCTATCCAAGCATTCACCCCTTCCTGTCTGACTTGCATCAATTCCAATATGTCCACAAGTAGTGTCTACCAAAGACTCATCGAGATTTTCCACAAAAAGTGGATTGCTCCTGCACCAGTAGGGGTCATCATTGGTAACCTCACCCAGCAACAGGGGTTCATCAAATAAGGGATTTTGCCACACCTTCATAGTTGTCACATGTACCCCTTCCTCTTCAATGTCAAGATCCCAATCTCTTTGATCATCAATGCACTCAAAATCAGTGTAATCACTTGAAGAGCAGAGAGAAACACTTTCAATATCCTCTTCATCATTTGCATTCATGACAATTGATCCGCATTCAGAAAATTCTTCACATGAAGAGAATTGCTCACTGCCTAGGAAACGCACCCCTTCAAGGCTATTAACATACCCCCTACTTGAAGCAAAGGATTCCATCTCCATTTCATAAGAAGAATCATATTCAATAGAAGATTGACCAAGCTCGATCTCATCTCTTTGATTCCTCAATTGTGCCATACAACTGAGACCAAGTGCATCTCCATCACTGATTTGTGCATCATTATTCCTGATTAAATCAACATGTGAGGTTTCACCCTGTACCTCCTGTGTTTGCTCACAGACTATGACATCCCAAGGAAGACAATTAGGTACTATTTTCTTATCCTCATACTTTGTCTCTTCATCTTCATCACTACTGCCTGAGCCTACATCTAGATTACTTGTGAAATGACAACAGTCATCAACTAACTGTCCACATTCTGATGCATCTTCTTGATCTGTCAGCCTTAGCCTTTGATTCTCCTCACTATGGCAATTATTGCCCACATTTCGGGAAACAACATGTGGCATATAACTATGCTCAATGTCTTCCATAGTGCTTATCCAATCCACTGCCTAATCAAAACAATGAGACTTCAAATATTTAGGCAATTTGCTTAATCCTGATTTGTAGACTTCACAAAACAAATCAATGCACATCAAGTCATTAGGTTTGACACTCTTGGGTATCTTCATCAGCACATCTAGGAATCTTGAAAACAAGTCATATGGTGATTCATTTACATGTCTTTTCATTTCATACAATTTTCTGGTAGAGAATACTGAGTCAACCCTTCCCAATCCTTGTTGATATGAGGTTGATGCTTGCTCCTGTTCTGCATCTCGTGGAAGTAATGCAAATATAACATCTAAGGGATCCTTTTCCTAACAAACACTTTTACTTCCTGATTTGTTTGGCTCAATAGTTTCAATTCTGTTAGGGCCATTCATACTAGCAGTCACATGTCCCCTCATGATTGAGTACTTCAAATTGTTCTCAATATTCATAGCATCTTGGTAGGCTTCCTGTAAGGTAGTAGGCTCTTTATCCCTTAACAAGAAGCCCATCTTACTATCAAATACTCCTAAATACACAACCAAACATTCTGCATTGTTTGGCCTCATGTGTTCAAGGATATCTCTTATGACCTTTGCAAATCTAAGGTTGAAAGCAGGGATAAACTCTTCCTTATCCTTGGAGATCTCCATGAAATTCTTCCTTGCAACACTTGGATTTATCCTTTCACCAAACTGTTCCATGAAGACTGCCTTAAGTTCACTCCAATAATGTACAGAAGACACTAGCAAGAAAGAGAACCAATCTCTTGCGTCTCATTCAGGGATTGAACAAATAGTTTCATAACCACATCTTCAAAATCTATCTCATAATCTCCCATCACATCAACAAATTCTTGCACATGCTTACTTGCTGATTCTGACCTCTCACCACTGAACTTTGGTATTTTGTCCCTGATCTTGGGTGGTACAATATTTGGGTAACCACAAATATTTTCAAAGTTGAGGGCGTTGTACCTATCAGTACTAAAATTGCCTTGGTGGGATAAGGACTATTCACCACGCATGCTTTTATCAATATTTACACCAGATGGCATAAATTGAGAACTCATCCTTAGTTCTTGAAAAGGAATTTAAGATCTATTGTGCAATTATACAATATTACATCAATTCCTTTTGCAATTCTCGTCCTAAGCCTCTAGCATGTATATTCCCTATAAATACTGCCTAAGATCTAATGATATGACATGCTCCTTGTATCATAATGCACAAATTTCAGCTCATATGCAAAAGGCATGCTAAATTATCACTAATATTCCCTCATCTAGTGCTAATTCACCTATTAGGGAATCATTTACATCTCGAACATGGGAAATTTATTTTGATTTACCCATAATATGCTCTAATTTCGTCAAATTCTATGAGAGTACCTGGTATTTTGCAGGACTAACTATCCTTTGTCCTTAAAACTACAGATCTGACCATTTGATGTATGCTTTATCAGGTTCTTTGAATCAGAGTCACCACCTCCTTTCAGAGGACTGAACTTCAAATGAGATGAATTTTCTTCACAAATGTAACACGTTCTGGGCTATCTTCCACAATGGAGTCACGTTCGGGTCCTTCAATCTTTGTTGCACTCAAATCGTCTACTAGGTTCAAAAATTTGTTAGTATCTAAACAAGACGATTCACATCACCATTTGACTCTGCATTTTCTATCTGTGGTTGGAGAATAAGGGTGTTCCCTAGCAGAGTCGCCATTCACAGGCGTTTCTCTCAGTACACCTAAGGAATTTCTAAAGAGTAGCCAACCTATACTCTTCAAGACCTTAAAATGAATGGCCAATCGACAAGATCTACCGCACCGGAAATCGCCTTAAACTTCAAGCCTGTGGCACCTGTGAGGTATTGGTTAATGTGTTCATTTTGCTTCATACATTGTAGAACACATTAATTCATAGATCAATTCCTATGAGGAGCAAATATACATGAATAACTGAAAGATTGGCTTATCTTTAAGAAAACTACGACCCACTCACTAGGAACCATGGGTTATTTCAAAATACTTCACACACATGCCTCATGATTGATGAATTTTAAAATGAATTTACATTTTGATTTCAAATTTGTGACTAAGCAGACAATTAATACACTTTTGATGTAAATGTTTAATAAATAGACCAGTGTCTTATCAAATAGGGCATCAGAGTCACATACACAACAACCAATAATATAGAAATGATTTAATTCTAATAATAATGGAAAACTCTCACAATACATTGCATTATAGAGCTTGAAGTTTCTAAGACATGACTACTTACCAAATCCTTTGTAAATTATCACAAATTTATGGCTCTATTTAAGCATTTTAATTGATTCCTTGAATCAAAGCAGAAACAGAGACACACATTCAAACAAATATTTGAAGATGAACAAAGATATCCTTGATATTCTATTCAAAACTTGCAACCACCTATAGAAGGATAGTACATCCATTTGAATTATAGATTTTTTTTGATATCAATCATTACTATAAAACCATTTAAGATCACTACATACATGCCTCAAAGCCAAAACAAGTTATCTGCTCTATTCATTAATTTCTTTTCTATATCTCTACGCTCAATACCCAAACATATACCTAACTTTGAAATCTTAGATCAGAATACAAACCGTTTCCGACTCAAACTGCTTGTTTTTTGATCAAGCTGTATTTTGATGTTTTTGGGTTTTTGCATGTATAAAGAAAGAATGCGATTTTGGAAAGAAAATTGATATTAAATTCCTAACAAATGCAATAATCTCATATCTAACATATATTGGCTCAGGAACTGATAATTAATGATTGCATTATTTTTGCCAAGCTATTACAATAAGAATCTCTGATATACAGGCAAGATAAGACGAATTAATGATCAAAAACCTGTTTTTGCAGCAAGCTGAAATCGCCCTTGATCTGGTACAGCCTCAATAGATTTGCCTTGTCCCTCCGTCAGACGCTTCGAATAGGATCCAAGAACATAGGCGCCAACTGGGTCAAAGTTAGACAAACCAAATAGGAGGCGTTTTTCTTAAGGTTGAAAAAGTACGGCCTTCTTAATGGTACGGCCCTGCTACAGCAGTACTGTACGGACTTGAAGATACAGCAGCAATCAATAAATAAGTACGGCTCTCTCTGGAATCTCCAGATCTAAAAGAAATAGGCGCCTCAACTGCATAAACCCTGCTGGATAAATCTTACACTGGAAACCCTGATTAATAATGCTCTGTGAATGTTCTGTGATCTCTCCTGGATGAAGAAATGTCTCTGCCTGGCAATAAATCGGATGATATTTCACAACCTCTGAATTGCTTTCACTGGAGATGGCTCGTTCCCCAATGCTCTGAGACTGAAACCCTTGGCTTCCGTGCTCTGGTTGAAGACTTGATCAATTTCCAATATTCAATAACCTAATCTCTTCACAATGAAAAATTCTTTATATTCTCAAGAAGGTGGACTTTTTTCTCAAAAAGGCATCATTTAAATAAAATTGCATTTTATCTTTTAATATTTCCAAAGTCTCGAACACTCTTTTAATTATAAATTATAATTAAAAAGTGGCCCCCCCTTCAATGTTGGCTCTAACTCCTTCAATCACTTAAGTTATAATATTAAATAATATTATAATTTTATATTATAAGTTTAATAATTAATATTTAATTTGACAATTAAAATATTAATATCTTCTCAATTTTATCCCCCATTAACTAACCATCGGGAGTCGTGAATATGATTGAATTTGGCACACTGACTAAATCATAACGCTGTAACAGCGCGGGTGTTCAATAACGACTATTATTACCGGCTAAAAATAGTAAGTCAAAAGTTCAAATGACCTTCAACGAAGCCAATCGCTCCGACAACTGCTGCTCAAGCTCTAACAAGACCCTCTAACCAGACATATTAGCCTACGAGGGCTAAGAATAGGCTAAATCCACCGAACTCTGATGCTCGCAAAATTGGGGACATTACAGTCCGCCCTCCCTGAAATTGCTTGTCCTCAAGCAATCTCTACTGCAAAGAAACCCAACTCCTCGGAAGGCCCAAAAGAAGAACTGTGAAATGTCCCACATATCTCTAACTGACTCCTGTAGCATCAACAAAAACACAACTGCGCAAGCTATCCCTGGATCCCAAACCCAGAATGAAAGTCTGTCATGTCTGACATCCTCAGATTTCCGATGCGCTCTACTATCTCCAACTTCACCATGTTGTGAGTGGTGAAGTAACCCAATGGGTCCCATCCAATTCTCGGTTCCAAAACTGTCACCATCTAGATCCCAATACAATCTGAACACACATCCAACCATACTGTGGGAATATGAAAAACGAAAAGTATTTG
This sequence comes from Sequoia sempervirens, assembly GCA_007258455.2. Taxonomy (NCBI): domain Eukaryota; kingdom Viridiplantae; phylum Streptophyta; class Pinopsida; order Cupressales; family Cupressaceae; genus Sequoia; species Sequoia sempervirens. The sequence continues at coordinate 58,746 of VDFB02319410.1, forward strand.
TATCACAACAACTATCTCCACCCTCTGCTAGACTCCCATGGATGTGTTGACTAACCAAACCATCATGTCCACTGGCATCGTAATCACCCTGTAACCATGTATCCGTATGAAACCACTGTGACACTAAAGTAGCAACCCCTGTCGGGTACATCTCATCATGATGGATAACTGATTGCTGCCCCTGCAAATAATCTCCTGTAAATAACTGAGTCGGGTACTTGCAGCCGCTAATCCCATCTTCAAAAGATGGTAACTCTGCACACAGTATTGGGCTACTCCCCTCAACTACACCCAAAGGAAAATCCTGTGCATAAGGATTGTGCCTCAAATACAGATCATGTACTAGTGGATCAAAAGTAAAACTATAGACACTCCTCACTAAGTACACACTGCAAAACTCCTTTGTGATCTCTGTTTGGAATTTCGATGCACTAGGAAAATTCCAAACACTGCGATTATCGCTCAATCCTGAACTGGTTTCAGGAGTGTTGTTGGCTTCCAACTTGAAGAGTGGATTATCATAGGTCGAACCACCATCCAACTCAAATAACGGATTATTCACAAACTGCACAATCATTCTATTATGATTTGAATCATCCACCGCTGAGCCCCTGGAACAGTAGATTAAATCATACTCCTGAATTGGTTCATCAAGCGACCGGTCATGATCAACTGCATGGGATGAAATAACTGATTTGCTTCCAGAAAAGGGAAACAAATCATCATGAGAACCGATCTCCCACCTGAATGGTATTCTGCCTACCTCCTGTGAAGAAGAGGGAGTAGTGTCGAGAGTTGTCACACAACTCTTCGATGAATCAACTATTATGTCGCAAGAGCTAACAATAATCGCCCCTACAACACCTGTCATGGGACTAACCTCAGGAAAACCAGGTGTAACATGCGGTTCCCTGCAACTTTCAACCAATGCACTCGTCCCATCTGTATCAACTGCCCCTGTAACCGTGATGGATGTAACCACATCCTCACTACAACCTGTGGATATATGATCCTCACTAACTGCCACTGTATGTAACTGTACTGTAACTGCAGCTAGTCGAGATTGTGCCAAACTTAACTCCACGGTAAGCTCGTCCAACCGTGACTGAGACTACTGAAAGGCCAACTGGGTGCTCTGCAACGAGTCCATAGTCACCTCAAGCTCATGAGTGAGCTCATCGACCTGCTCCTCCTTTCCCTTCAATGCATCATAACAAATGCAATCCCACTCGAGAAGAAAATCCCTGTCCGCAAGTAGTTTTAGGTAATTTTGTTTCATCATCCCAATTGCTTCTCGAAGTGCATGTATCTCTGCAAGGGAAAAACCACTATCACCATGCTCATCTGTCAAAGGAGTACTCCAACCATAGGTAGCCAACATCTGACAAGCAACATCAAAATGCTCAATGGTTGTAGCAATCATATTGTCATTCACTTTTAGTTGCCCAACCAAATGATGAGGACTCTGTAGCTTATGGCCCCCATACAAGTTTTCCGGTTCACAATCTGCACTATGATATGAGGTTGATTCATCATCACTCACTACATGATAAGCAGCATCATGTGTGCTTTTATCCATGCACACCTCAACATCTAAGGTACTGCTGATATGTACCTCAAAGGATGGCTCAACTGATAAGATAGAAGCTGCTGATATGATAGTGTCTTCACACATTTCCACTCCCAGTGTAACTGTATCACTTTTCAATTCATAATCCTGGGATTCCATGTCAACATACAAACCTTCTAATTTATTTTCTAAGGTCTGATCTGGAAAATCAGACTCACCATGACATGAATCCACATCGAATCCTGCACCATTAGCACCCAAATCTTGAGTACCTTCCTGTGACAACTCAATAGAATCATTTTGCACATGTGAAATCATTGCTATCTCATGCTGTTGGGAAGTTTTATCACTGCTGTCATAAAAATCAGAACTGATAGCAATGCTGATAACATCCTCTGGAATGTTGTCAATATCATTTTGGGGCTCCACCATAATATTTTCTTGATGTAAAATTTCCTTATCAACCACCATTTCATTTTCAACCCCATGTCCGTCTGTAGGTTGAAGATCGTGATCTGCTAACTTATCACATTTTAAACCAAACTCATCATAGAGACTTTTGGTCACTTCACCAAGTCTCTCATTTTTGCTTCGTGATGAGGTTCGTCTTGAAAGGGAATCCTCATACCGCTGCAAACTATGAGTTAATCTTCGTTGTGAAAGCATAAGTTTTCGCTGAATATTGTTTAAGGTGCTCTCAACACTTAGCTGCTCACTTTTTTTTTGATTTGTGTCTTTCCCTGTTATAATCCATCTGATGCTCCATATATTGTTCGAAGTTTAGACACTCTTTGATCTTATCTGGTAGTGCTTTGTACTCCTCATAAGCGTCCATTATCTCATCAGCAAATTTAGAAGCCATGACAACCATTTTGCTGTCCAAGCTTGCCAATCTGATCAAAAAGAACTCTGATTTTCTGTCTCAAGAATTTCGTCATACATGTTTCTGTGCAAATTCTTAACTAATGTTCCAACTTCCTTTCTGTTTGGTAATTATTCAAATATACTGCTAAATGATTTGAATTGACACAAGGATGCAATGCAATCACTTTCAAACACCCTCTCAATGAAAGATATGACTGAAACTTATTCAATATTCTAAGATGACTAGAAATGTAAGAGATAATTATCAACACCAAAGAGCATTTTTTCCAAACTGTTTGCAACTACAGTCAGCTGTATCACAGCTACCAGCACTATAAGTGATGCAGATATGATAAAAAAGTCAGCTGCAAGTATGTTGTGTAAGACAACAATACAATATACTCCCCAAATACAATATTTTAACTGGAATCAGTGATGACCATAATCTCAATGCAATGGCAATACTTTAGTCTGTCCTTTCCAATTTGAGTGCCTTAGAGACCGCAATGTCTCCCTTATAATTATTCTGAAGTTTATCAAACCTTAAATTCTGAGAAGTTTCTTTTTGCTCATAAAATTTATTTCCCACACAGGATGGCAGGAAACCGCTCTGATACCACTGTAGAAACCCCTGTTTCCCCTAACTTCTGAAACTGTTTGTTTTTTTGACTGTTTTTGTGTATTTTGATGTTTTTGGGTTTTTGCATGTATAAAGAAAGAATGCGATTTTGGAAAGAAAATTGATATTAAATTCCTAACAAATGCAATAATCTCATATCTAACATATATTGGCTCAGGAACTGATAATTAATGATTGCATTATTTTTGCCAAGCTATTACAATAAGAATCTCTGATATACAGGCAAGATAAGACGAATTAATGATCAAAAACCTGTTTTTGCAGCAAGCTGAAATCGCCCTTGATCTGCACAAATTTCACAGATTTTCTCTCTTGTCCTCCGCCGACGCTTTGGAATAGATCCAAGAACAGGCGCCAAATCAGCTCAAAGTTAGACGTATCAAATAGGAGGCGCTTTACAAGGTTGAAAAGCACGGCTTTAATGGCGCACGCCTCGCCATGCTAGCATCGTACGGACTTTTGAAGCATATGTGCGATAATCACCAAATAAGGCACGGGCTCTCCTGAATTTTATCCAAAAGAAGCCGACGCCAATCGCATAAACCCTCGCTAGATAAATCTTATAATCGGTTCCCCGATTAATAATGCTCCGTGGAATGTTCTCGTGGATCTCCGAATAAAGAAATGTCTCCGCCTGCAACAACCTGGACAGATGGGTTTCACAACTGAATTAGTTTCTCACCTGAGATGGCTCGTTCTCTAATGCTCCGAGACTGAAACCCTACCTCCGTGTTCGGGTTGGAAGACTTGATCACCATTCTGAATAAATCAACTTCTCACAATGAAAAATTTTGGTATTCTCAAGAAGGTGGACTTTTTCTCAAAGCATCATTTAAATATTAAAATTGAATTTTTATCTTTTAATATTTCCAAAACTTTAACACCTTTTAATTATAAATTATAATTAAAAGTGGCCCTTCAATGTTGCTGGCTCAACTCTTCAAGAAATCACTTAAGTTAATATTAATACCAAGATGAGTAACTTAAGATAGTCATAATATTAATTTGAATGTAACTAAAATATTAATATCTTTTCACCATACTAACCAACCAGTCTGGCTGAATATGATTGAATTTGCAGTCACCCACTAAATCATACCGCTAAAATAGCGGGTGTCTACCGAATGACTATTACCGCTGAATGACTTTAACGAAAAGCCAATCGGTAATTGTTTAATCCTGGCTGGCTGAAGCTCCAACAAGACCCTCTAACCAGACATATTAGCCTACGAGGGCTAAGAATAGGATAAATCCACCGAACTCTGATGCTCGCAAAATTGGGGACATTACACAAAACCCTCCGCAAATGAGCCATGAATTCCTTTTATAGCACAAGGAGCAAACAAGCTTCTAGCTCGAAATGCAATTACAATTCAGATGTATCATTTCACAATAATTTGCATTTCATTTCAAAATCCCCCCCAGAACACAATTTGTAATCATTTGCCCAAAAGGGGAGGGAAAATGTGTAAATATCAAAATTTTCTAATACCGCCAAAAGTAGCCATTAACCATCGGCATAACCCATCAACCCACATCCACAGTTAGTATTGTCTTCACAAAAGCCAACTTCAATTGTCCACGTTCAGCATAAAACTCACCAACGCCAAAATGCGAGAACAGCCAGCACATAATTTCATCTTCATAACAAAATTCAACAACCTAGAAAGCAATTCCATTACACAGGACCAACAGCAGCACTGGAGCCACGATATACTCGCCCACTCTGCATTGTGGCAATAGTAGGAGAGGAAACTTCATCTCCTTGCTAGTCCTTGTCCTTTCCTGGCAGAGAGCCATCATGCCCACTTAGAGTCTACACAGATATTGGCGTGACTGACAGCACCTTCGTTCCCGGGGCAACAATTGGAATCTGCATCATGAGATACCGCTGATAGCTCAAGTCCATCTCTATAGCGCTCTCCAAAGAACTATCTGTGATTGGAATTGGAGAATTTTGTCACCCGTATGAACCACGTCCATACCTTACCCTCCTGGAAACTCTAGATGCGAACAAGGCAGGCTCTTTTCCCTTTCTCTTATCTTCCCAGTGGCAACACTTTGATGCAATAGCCTCCTACTACACCTGACAGGGACAAGCGAAGGTTTATCGGCAGGAACCTTCTCTTTTGTAATTGGAGCATGTTCTGGTGCGTTGCATTCTTGCTCATCGACACTATCTTGTTCTTTCTTCGCACTGAACCTTGGTGACCTCCTAATTGGAACTCTAATAGTAGCACACTTACTCATTTTGATGCTTGGCAGGCTTCTCGAGCTTGCAATCGAACATTATTCACTCAACTCAAATTTAGAAAACTACTAACTGCTAAATGCAAATGATGAAATTAGCAGTCATTCCTCCTATATTTATCAAGCGACCTAATGCTAACAACCATCAATGCCCAAAGAAAACACACGTGCGAATTCGTGGCAATTCGTTGGCGTGCATATTATCACCATTTATTTCCCAAGTGCATGGAAATTTGCATATTATGCTTCATGATTATCAGTAATTAAGTCTCCACATGCACGGAGATCAATTTTATCGCTCCCGCAAAGAGCATACCATTAATGCTTGTTGGTTGCAGAACTAAACGGCTATCACGTGCCTGTCTGTTAATTTTGAATATCAGCCGTCAATCTTTTGATGAGATGGTAGATCAAATGGCTCACATTGAGCTGACTGAGTTTGAATTTCAACAATTCTTTGCTTGTTCGTCTCCGACCAATAGCATTCGTCCAAATCAGACAACACCTCACCCGTCAACGGGTCTCACCCATTTCACTAACAGGTGGATTAATCCACATGTCAAGATCTCGCCGCTTTCGCAGCCTTTAACGAGCGTACATCTTTTCTCCACGAGCTAGCGGGGAACGGCAAAGATTATTCCCTGTGCATGATCTTCGCCGTCGGTTTGGAACCATGGGCGGTAAGCCCGATAGTGGAGACCAAGCCCCACATCCATATAAGGACACGCGTTCTCATCTCGCAATCCTCGCACAGCGTAACCGGTCGGCATTTAACATCCGCGAGCTAGCAGGGTACAGCCAGGATCATTTCCCACAGTCACTGATCCCTAAACGTGCACATATGGCAAAGTTAGCATTAAAGAAGGGGCCATTGTTAGGCCAACAATGGTTTAACCCTCGAGGATGAATGACTCAAGCTCAAGTCATTTAGGAATATATTTATTGGCTCAACATTAGGAAAAACATTAAAGTGGTCGACAAACTGGATGATCGGCGCTCTAAACCAAAGGGGTCGGTGGCCGAACGCATATGATAGCTCGAGTGACAACTTGGAAAATGGGTAACCGACAGGGCAAGTCAACGTGAAATTAGAAGAACACTAGGTTTTCTAAGCCAAAACCCTATCCAAACCATAAGGACAAGGGCTTTATATGCTGATTAGGTCCATATGCTACTCAGAAATTGCAAATTTTTGGGGAGCTCCATCACAGCTATTTTCTCTCCAATGCATTTTTGAAGGATCTAACGGAGGCCATTTTCAATGTTCTTCGTAGTTCCAGGTTCAGGTTGCACAGAGGAATAATTTTCCATACTTCATCTTTCCAATTCATTCTTGCCAAGAATTCATCAGATGGGGTTTATCCAGAGGTGTTTTTCTTGAGGATTGAAAGAGGCAGTTTATAACTTCTGCCTTCTCACCCTCACATTTCTTCTATCCTTGTCTTAGGTTTTCTCTTACATGTCCAAGTAAACGACATTTTTTCACAGATTTGGCCTTCTGGGTATGTTCAGCAGAACATTGGCAACAAAACCCATGTGCCAGAATTTTTTGGCCTTCTAGGTACAAGGAGAGGAAATAGTTT